>BJCN01130013.1:0-16014 GCA_018326445.1 Flaveria brownii
TAGGATTTTAAAAAGGTTTTCTTAAAATAAAAATGGATTATTTTTATAAACATTAAGTATTTTATTTAAAAAATATATAACTTAACAGTAAATTGTTTATATTCAAAATAATGATCTTTGTTTCCTTTAGTACGGAATATCCAACAAAATATAAAAACTCTAACATATATGTTTTGTGTTTTTATATAAATTAATGTGAAAAAATAAAATAAAAAAAAATAAATCGAGCCGGCTCGAACGAGCCACGAGCTGGCTCGAGCTTTTCACGAGCCGAACTCGAGCCGGTGTTTTGAGCTCGTTAGAAATTTTCGAGCCGGCTCGGCTCGGCTCGATAAGCTTCGAGCTCGAACTCGAGCCCATCCTGGCTCGGCTCAGCTCGGCTCGTTTACAGCCCTAGCTAAAGTTACTTGTTTTTGACCAAAACTACTTTAACTAATTTTTAAATTAATACATCATTAGTCATGAGAAATCAGGGTTTCATAAGGTAAAATAATAATTTGATGTAAAATTATGTAATTTCCTACATCATTTGATGTTTTTACCACTTTGTTTCTTCAAAAAACTCATTTAAAGATATTTAAAATTGTTTTGATATGTTACTCATTCTTAAAAACCGCTTTTTTCCCACCACGTAGCACACAAAATATAGCTCTGTAACTCATCGTTTCATAACAAGCCCACGGAAAAGTTCACTAAACTTAAAACATGTTCACAGTAAAAAAAAAAAAAGTTTACAAAAGTTGGGCACCCAACCAAAAAAACATAAACACATGAGAACGTTACCCTCCTTTATCCTATGTAGATTCTGAACACACTTATAGTTTTTATTCTGATACATATTCATTTCTAGATTTAAAGGTTTAAATAATTTTTTATTTCTTGATAAACCATGAAAAATATAATAATTACACAACATAAAAAAATAAAAATGAGTGTTTTTCAATTAAATAAAAAGTTTTTATAAATTTAATAATAGAACGCTTTTGAATCTTTATTATTATTTAATAAGAGAATATTCTATCAGTCATTTATCATAAGACTATGTGTAATACTTTACGTCTTAAATAATAAGCTTCACGTGTCATATATTTAATGATTGTGGTTTCAACCAAGAGTAATGCATATGGCCAATGGGCCACACCTTCTCACGCCTCAAGGAAGGGTGTTCCATGCCCTAACGCCCATTGTTTTCACGATCGGATCGGACCGGCCGGTTCGACCGGTTCAATCGAGGATCGGTCCGGTGGCCAGTCCGGTCAGGTATGATTCATTTTTGAGTGGTCGAACCGGCCGGTTCTTCCCGAACCGTTGGTCGGACCGGGAAACCGGACCGGTTCGGACCGGTTTTCGGTATTTTTTTTTTGATTTTTTTGAGTAAAAACGGGGTGTTGAACTATAAATTAGTGTGTTAGATATACAAATATACTTAAGTTTTATATATAAATATAAAATACGTATATAAATCATATATAAGTTACTTATATTTGATTATATATATAATTATATATATAATATACTATATATATAATTATGAAGTCATCCGGTTCTTAAATTTGGTCCGACCGGTCCAACCACCAAACCAGTAAATCGTCCGGTTCGATCCGGTTCTGAAAACATTGCTAACACCCACTCCTTCACGAAAGCATAACACATAACCTAATTTCAGCCATTGGGGCATTTCTTGATTTACATGGTTAACACATGTAAACAAAAAATAGTTTAGGCACCATTTTGTAACTCACAAAAAAACAAAGAGCAACATGGTGGGCCATATCCAACTTCAAATGGGCTTTTGCACATGCCCCAAAATATATAAAAATAACATTCAAGTTGTTCATGTAATCTGCTAAACGGAGGTATTCTACTGACAAGATCCACCAAAACCAGAGGATTAAATCTCTTCCTCAAAACCATAATTTCCCACCGTCGCCGGCGGTCCATTTCTCCGATCTCCGGTCACTCCGATCAGATATATCGCCTTGAAGTTCTCTAGGTTTTTGACGGAATAACGAGATCCAATCTCGAACATGATTACAATTCCGTATTTGACCGCGCTGACCACTTATTTCAGCTATGGTTTGCTCTTTGCTTTCGGCCAATTGCGTGATTTCTTCCGTAAATTCATTGATTGGTGGAAAGCCAGTAATCTTCAGGTTCGTTGGTTCTGCCTGTTTGTTGTTGAAATGATTTTGTTGTTATGATGTGAAGTTCATGTTGTTTAAATTGTTAGGGTTATGCACCGATCTGCTTAGGGCTTGAAGATTTCTATATTCGCCGCCTCTATCTCCGTATACAGGTATGGTAATATCCACTATGAATTGTTATGTTTTGTTTTGATGTATAAAATGCATGTGAGAACGTTTGAATGAATGTGATTGGGCGTATTTCGGTATTTGTGACTATAAGAATTTGATTTAAGATGAATTGATAATTTAGTGTTTTTGTGAGGGATTCTAATATTTATATGTATGAAGCTTTTAGGTTTTGGCACAATCTGATGTAGATCCGTGTGCTAACTAGTTTGCACTTTAAATTATCAAGTTCAAAAGGGTTGGAGTCTAAACCCTTGTTAATAATCGTTGTCTAGAGATTGTCGGCGTTGATTAAAAGATAATGAATTATGCATCTTAGAACTATTTATGTTTAACATAATAGATACAAGATGATGTTGCCCTTTACTTCTAACCAAGGGATTATAACTTTTCTGATTGAGTCATAATTAGTAAATCTGGTTCATGCTTGCATTATTTATCTGCTTTTGTCTACCCAAAACTTTTTTCAGTCTCCAATGTTCATATCAATTAGAACTGCGGTAATTAATATCAAGGCATCATGAGCTGTGTGATGTTCTATCTTTATGATCAAGAAATTGTAGCCATCTCTTGATATCTTTCACATGTATGCAGGATTGTTTTGGACGACCAATATCAAGCCCTCCTGATGCTTGGTTTGATGTGGTGGAACGTGTTTCTAATGACAATAACAAGACTCTTAAGTGAGTGTTTGGATTCAAATGCTCAGCTTACACTTGAGATCTGGTTTAACCAATTTCTCTCTTATTTTATTCAAATGACATCATGTATAATTGTCAAAATGTGCACTTTATGCAGGCGGACTACAAAAGTAAGTAGGTGCCTTAACTTAGGATCATACAACTACCTTGGCTTTGCTGCAGCAGATGAATACTGCACACCTCGTGTAACTGAAACTTTGCAGAGATACTCTGCAAGCACATGCAGTACTCGTGTAGAAGGAGGTAATTATATTTATTTCTTATGCATTGACTTTATAATTTCATCATGCCTTAGCTTTTACTGATTCCGTTTACCTTTAATTTCACTGATTTATTCAGGCACTACAGCATTACATGTTGAATTGGAACAAGTTGTAGCTGATTTTGTTGGAAAACCAGCTGCTATGGTTACTGGCATGGGCTACGTCACCAACTCTGCTATCCTTCCTGTTTTAGTTAGACATGTATGTTCTTTTATATAATATGTAATACGAGTTACATGTATTTTTAGTTTATTTGAAAAGGTTTCCCATTCTTAATGGGTATTTACACAGGGTGGGTTGATAATCAGTGATTCGTTAAACCATAACTCTATTGTCAATGGTGCTCGTGGGTCTGGTGCAACCATTCGAGTCTTTCAACATAACAGTATGTAATCTGATCATTTTTAAAAAATCTTTGGCATGTACTTTTTAATCCCTCGTATTTTTAAATATCTGTATTTTATTTGTAGCCCCATCTCATTTGGAGAAAGTCTTGAGAGAGCAAATTGCTGAAGGGCAGCCCAGAACACACAGACCTTGGAAGAAGATTATTGTTGTAGTTGAGGGGATTTACAGCATGGAAGGAGAGCTTTGCAAACTTCCAGAAATCGTCTCTATATGCAAAAAATACAAGGTGATGTATATTTGTTATATTATTTTGTTATTAATATTGTTTATTTGTGGTGAACATATAGTTATTGTTGAATTATTTTATTATTTGATGCAGGCGTATGTTTATTTAGATGAGGCTCACAGCATAGGAGCAGTTGGGAAAACAGGAAGAGGCGTATGTGAGCTTCTAGGTGTGGATACTGCTGATGTGGATATCATGATGGGAACTTTCACAAAATCATTTGGATCGTGTGGTGGTTATATAGCAGGATCCAAGGTTTCTTTGATTACCATCCTTTTCAACTTCTTCAACAGCCACAGCAAATGATTAACCTAATAGCAAATACTTTTGCTAGTCATTTCTGTGTTTTTTTTAATAACTGATTATTCTGACAAGATTTTTAAATTATGGCTTTTTCAGGAACTTATTCAATATTTGAAGTATACTTGTCCTGCTCATCTATATGCCACATCAATATCGCCTCCTGCTGCACAGCAGATTATATCTGCCATAAAAGTTATTCTTGGCGAGGATGGCTCTAGTCGAGGTCTGAATTCACGCAACATAATCTTGATATCTTATCACCTACTAAGTCGCATTATTTGTTTTTGTCTGAATGATTGTTGTTTGGGTAATATAGGGGCTCAGAAACTTGCTCAAATACGTGAAAACAGCAATTATTTTAGGTCAGAGCTGCAGAAAATGGGGTTTGAGGTTCTAGGGGATAATGATTCACCTGTTATGCCCATTATGCTTTATAATCCGGCAAAGATTCCAGCTTTTTCACGAGAATGCCTCAAGCAAAATGTATGCTTCAATTTTCGTTTCATGTTAATTATGTGAACAAACTTGTTGCTGATTTAGCCCTCTTAAACTTTTAACTAGAGGTGTCGGGTTGGGTGGGCCTGGTAATGGTCAAATCGGGTGTAGGCTTAAACAGGTTAGTTTTTAGCAGGGTTTGAAACAGATCACAGAAACCAAAAAACAACTTTATGCATTAATTTTGATAACAAATTAATATTAATTGCAAGAAAAATCCAAGTTTTTGAATAAAAACATTTTATGGTTATATGTATTGAAAATAACTTTGGAGACCTGTTTGACCCATTTGAGATAAAACAAACCCAAATCAAGCCATGAATCAGTTTTGCTACATCTACTTTTAACCATCTTTTTTCAAAATTCTTTTTGTTATCGCTTATATTTTCTTAAGGCGATGCGATTGACTTTTATTATGTGCTCAAAGGTTGCTGTAGTGACGGTTGCATTTCCAGCTACGCCTTTATTGTTAGCTAGAGCACGTATCTGCATCTCTGCTGCTCATACAAGGGAAGACATGGTCAAAGCTTTAGAGGTAATGAACTTCTTTAGAAAAAGCAAAGGTAGTTTAGTAACTTCATAATTGTCTTGTGCTTAAATTACGAAACATGAATACCAGGTTATAAGCAGAGTTGGGGACCTGGTGGGCATAAAATACTTTCCTGCGGAACCAAAGAAGCCAGAACTTGAGGAAGGCAGAAAAAAATTAGAGTAAAAAAACAGTATTTGGCTGCTAAAAAGCGTTTGAATCAGAGCTCCAAAGAGTCGTTTGTGCTGACCTGGTGTGTTGTCTTTTTAAAGTCTTGTACAGATGCAGGGTCAACAGGTCATACGGGCAATGCTTAATGTTGTAAAATTAAGAACTTAGTTATTGAAGCCTTGTGGTTCTTTCATCTCATTCTCTAGCCGATGAAACAGTGGCATATGATTTTTGAACTTTTTGTTGGTTTTCTTATGACTAGATAAACATTTATACGTTTTCCCACATTTCTTTATTCGATCATGGCTTGCCTTTTGACATGTGAATTTGGAAGTAGTTTCAGGTGCCTTGTTTTCAATAATTGGTTGGTAATAATCTATGTCGGTAATTCGACTAATGGAATGAAGGGGTTGTTTGGTTGGGTCTTAATGACCCCATTCAGACCTTTATGTCTGACTCGATCAGACATGGGTGTTTGATTGGGTTACATCTGATTGAAAAACATGTCTGAAAAACATGTCTGACTCACCACTTATTAGGTCAGACTTAAGTTTATATTTTACCAACTACTTGTTCCCCTTCAACACTGCAACAATAACGGTCCTCCCCACAGCAGCAACACTCGTCGTCATCGGCCATCACCAACAGCGCCACCATCGGCAGCAGCGCACCACCAGCAGGCGCCACCAACATCAGCGGCCGCCATCAATACCCATTCACAGGTTCTTCGCATCCCCCTTCACGCCTCCGTCGCCGTTTCTAGGGTTTCGATTCTCATGTTGGGTGTCGAATCCAGCAAATAAATAATAAAAATGTGAACCTACCGTGCACACACTAAGAATAGTATAAGCGGAATTAAAGTTCGTGTCCTCAGGGATACGCGCCAATTATTTTATATCAAAAACGTTTTAACACAACTACTTTTGATTGATTATGGACTAAGAAAGATGGGGGTATTAACTACAAACTAAAACTTAAAGTAATTTGTAAAAAGTTAGAAAAATTCCAGTGACCCGACACGACCGTGTCAAAATTGTAAATAAAATTTCACGCGACCGTGTTAAGGTTCTGCCAGCAAAACGTAAATTTACATTTTTTTGTATTTTTTAATTATGAAAAAGGGATTAATAAAGACGTTAACTAAATGGTGAAATTAATTCAAATACGAAGACTAATTCCAACACTAAGGTAATTTCTTGACCCGATTTGGCTTACGATCATCAATGATTATGGTGCAATGATAATTTTCCAGTTAATGATTTGTATCAATACTAGACATCATGCCGTTCGGATATCCCCTCTATCTAATGTCCAATCAATCGCAATTCGTTGATTGGAGCCAACCCGCTACTCTAAGCTCACGCCGTTCGGATCTTAGGGTGCGGGTTGCAACGATAAAAGTATCAATTATAATTAAACACACACACCGTTCGGTATGTTTAACTAGATTGTGTGATTCTATAACGAGAATGAATTCATAGACAAATTCAAACCGTTAATTGTTCCTTATATCAAAAATCAAAACTTGATTAGGGTTTTAAACCTTGAAGAACTTTATTAGAAAAATTAACAAAGTGGTCATTTTTATTAACAATCTAATATATACCAGATTAGATCCGGGTTTAAGATCAAGAATCAAACAAACAAATAATTAAAATAAAAACATCTCATAAACGTTTCACATAAGTTCAAACTAAATCAAAGAAATTTAACCCTAACGTTGAAACTAAGATTATTCAAGCTGGACATGATGACTATATCAATCATAACTAAAATAAAATAAAACTTACGAATCGAAAACCAACAAAAAGAACTAAATTGTTATTGCTCCTTGATTCCTTGAACTTGATTGCTAAAATAGAGTCTTCAAGATCCTCCAAGATGTCCCCTTCGATCACCCCTTTCTATTATATTTATAATAAATCTTTGATTCCCATATCCATTTTTTTAGGGATTTTAGTTTCTTTTATTTTATCCAGAAAAATGTAATGATAATCATCACAAACAAGAATTCCTACAAAACAGGAATTTCTGCACCTTTTTTTTAATTCAAGATTCTTTTTAATAATATTTTCTTTAAGCTTTTTTTTTCTTCTCTTCCAATTGCATAAACCTACAAAAACAATCAAAACACATCAAAGTAGGTTCCATCCCACAAAAACTACTATTATATGAAATAAATGAAAAATGCATGCAAGAAATGCAAATAAATGCCAAAATATACTCTAAAACTATAATAATTAACATCTAAAAATATAACTAACATCTCATGATCTTCCAGCTTTGTCGCCGCCCATCCAACGCTACCATTGGCAGCGGCGCACCACCAGCAGGCGCCACCGGGGCACCATCAACACCGATTCACAGGTAATTTCTTTGCATCCCCCTTCACGCCTTCGTCGTCGTTTCTAGGGTTTTGATTCTCACGATCTTCTAACTTCGTTAGCTTCAATCGCAGTAGGGATCTTTGTTTTTAGGGTTATATTCGTTATATTGGAGTTGTTGTTGGTGATGTTGTTTCTACACAGTCGTTCAGATATCCAATCAAACAATCTTAAAAAGGTTCAACACTTATTGGTTCAGACCTCTTACTTGTTCAGAGTTTTTACTGGTTCAGACCTCTTACTGATTCAACACTTACTCATTCAGAAGTTGCCAAACAACACCGAAATCTTTTATTTTCTTTGTCAATCCTCACTTTCTTCGTGTGTTATATTATTTTATTTTCAAACATGAAATCTCTTTTTATCTAGAGCAATCACATATCATATGATACACCAAGAGTAAACATACTTATTTTTTTATTATATTGAGATGATTTAAAGTTAAAAGTTGTATATATCAGAGTACTAGTGACTTGTTTGAATCACACACCCCAACCTCTTATAAGTACATGAACTTAGACTGCCACTTCTATACTAGCGTAGTTCATTCATTTCTAATGAGATATCCACTAAAGACCTAACTCAAGTCATATTCACTATGCCCATTAGGCTCAGAGCTATTGTTAACAATATTGTTTACAATTATTGTGTATCTATTCCATGTGCATATGATGTTGATGTGTGCTGGGATTATAAGTTTATAATCAGATAAAATACCTCTTGTTTAAAAAACTTATGTATGTACACGTGTCACAACCGGTGTCTTCCTACAATTTTTTTTCTAAATGCTCTGTGCATGCAATGCGTATTTGTTTTACATCTGAATTTTTTAATTAGCATGAATAGATTTATAAATTAAGTTTAAAGCTAATAAATATATGGAGGCACTTAAAAGACAATGATATTATAAAATGATGATAAGTTTATATACGTAGTCATAACAACCAACCATGTCTTTGATTTTAAGACTTTACTTGTTAGCAAACTATAAAAAAACAAAGTTTATGTAATTCGATCTGTAACTATACTTGTTATAACATATGTGTCCAAAGAAACATTTTGATGGTTAAATGATATTTCGTATTAAATATAATAGAGATTTAAATCTTGTATAATTTAAGCTATGATGCTTTACCCAAAAGAATATATAAGATGATCTTAAAAAGTTAAGAGTTAAGTTTGATTTTACCTAACGAGTTTTCACAAGAATACTATTTTTATTCAAAAGTTTTAAAAATATAATTTCACTCCAAAATTTTAATCAATTGTTTAAGTCCAATTATATTATTTGACTGAAATTGAAACAATCAATGAAACTTTTAAATTTAAATTGAAATAACACTGAAATTTTTGCACGTGAGTAGATAATTTTTTTAATCACATGTAGAAAAACATTATTTTTATATCAAATTTTAAGGAAGTAAAAGAATCTAACTCAAAAACTATTATAACTATTGAATAGTAACCAGTTAAATTACTTCCAACTAATACTAACATACCTAAAATATTTAATTGAAAATTTTTCAGTAGAAAATAAGATTTCACATAAAAAGTAAAATAAAAGCGCATAACTGAATTGTGAATCAATTTGATCTCTCTTCAAACCTTAAAGGGATACCAGAATCAAGTAACAAGTACACTTTTTTTTATTAAGGTATGTGGGGTGTTTGGGATTGTTTATTTTTAAATAATTTTTAATTTATTAACTTTTGAAAAGTAAATAAGTTAACAAAAATGTTTGGTAATTGAATTATAACTTTCAAGTTGACTTTCTATATCGTGTAAAAATGAGTTTTGAAAAGTTAAGAAGAACTGACTTATTAACTTTTGAAAACTTCTTTTAATCTAATTTTCTATCATACTCCCCTCCTACCTACTTTTAATCTAATTTTCTATCATACTCTCCTGCTACCTACTATTAACTTCCTCTGATTTTTAAAAGTATATCATTTTTTATTGTTTTATAACTTTTTAGTTTATAAACTAATCAATTTTTTTTATAAAACTCATTTAAAAAATCATAAATTAATAAATTCTTTTTTATCAAAATACTAAAATAACCAATCCCAAACTTGACATATGAAAATTTTAGTTGAAAACGGGTTGCAAAAACCGACCCGGATCCGAGGAGGTGAGTGTTTCAGGAACCAACAAAGACAGAGATATATTATATCTTGTTGATCATTTCATTTGCTGATTCTAGGAAGATCAGAAGCACCTTCATTCTTCAATCTTCATCTCAACAACAATGGCCACACGCTACTGGATTGTCTCTCTTCCCGTTCAGAGCTCCCCCACTTCTCTATGGAGTCGCTTACAAGAATCAATCTCCAAAAATTCATTCGACACTCCTCTCTATAGGGTACCACAATCATCACAATCGCAATCGTACCAAACGATCCGTTAGTTTTTGCATCTCGTACTGATTCAATTGTGTCTTTTGCAGTTCAATATCCCTAATCTTCGTGTCGGTACACTTGATTCGCTTTTGGCCCTCAGCGATGATCTACTCAAGGTTATAATTTATCGATTGTTTGTTGATTGATGTTTGTTAGGGATCGGTTCATTTGATTCGATGTGTGTGGAATTGTGCAGTCGAATGCGTTTATCGAAGGATGTTCGCACAAGATAAGGCGTCAGATCGAAGATCTGGAGAAGGCGTCGGGAATTCTTGCTAGTTCCTTGACGGTCGATGGAGTTCCGGTGGATTCGTATCTTACGAAGTAATTGCTTCAACGTGTTTTATTTATTTATTCATTATTATCATTATTATTAATTTTGATGAAGGATTGCTGTTGATCTGTTTGGATTTGTGATTGTAGATTTGTGTGGGATGAGGCTAAGTATCCAACAATGTCTCCTCTGAAGGAGATTGTGGATGGCATTCATGTGCAAGTAGCCAAGATAGATGATGATCTTAAGGTATTCAGTTGCCCTAATGGCTAATGCCCTGTACATTGTAATCTATTGTTTCGTGTAGGCAGTGTGGTTTGTAAGCCCTTGATTTGAACAGTTTTTGTGCTACTTGCCAGCTTACTAGTTACAAAATTGAACTTTGTTTTGTGGAGTATAGGTGCAAGCTACTACAGTTGTCTGATAATGTCGATCATGGCTATGTCTTTCTTAATATGAACATCTGTAAATCCTGTTATATCTGCCGACGTATGTAGAATAGTGTTTCCGTGTGATGTAAAGTTTTTAACCTCCTGCAGGCAGTTACAAGGTTCTTATTGCAATCATGCTAGTTAGTTTCACTTTTTCATGTTCATCTTCTTGCAAAATTATCATCCAACTTTCTGAATGCTTTCAAGTAGGAAAGGATGAAGGCAAAAAAAAGAATGGTAGGAAAGAGCTGTTGGGGATTATGGCTAATTTGATTAACAACATCAATGTACCAGTCACAGTTTGAAAACAGTGAATTAGTTGTTAATAAAAGTGTGTAATATAATATATAGTAATTTGTGTACTATATTGTATATGATCAATACACATATTGCTAGTATGGTGTGCAATTAACTTCAATCATCAAATAGATGCAGGTTAAGTTAGTTTACTACGATTAACCTGATTGATCGTTTGGGAACATTAGATTCTGAAATTTCTATCAGGATATTACTACTTCTGTCCCAGGAAAAGACCACATTTGACAGGCATTTACATTTTATGAAATTACCTGACAATTAGTCAATTGCCTTAATATCCTCCGATAAAGACAACACAAGGCGCAACCCTTTTGGACGTAAATCACCATAAGTTGTATCAATAAAGACATACTTATTGATAATTTTATGTATGAATATTTCCCTAAGGGAAAAATACCACAATTTGTTAGACATAATGGAATGGAGGGCGTACCATTTAATTCTTGTGATTTTTTCTATTAACACTTTACCAATTTTTTTATTTAACGTTTATGAGTTTTGCTAAATATTGCTTTATCAGAATAATCAGTTGTCAGATGCTTCATTGAGATCGATTTATTTAAACATATTGAAAACTCTCTAATGCTCTACGGTGGTTTCCATTTTTGCACTATGACAGGTTCGTATTGCTGAATATAACAATGTTCGCAGTCAACTCAATGCAATTAACAGAAAGCAGACTGGAAGGTAAACTATATACATACCAATCAGTCTGAGGTGGCAATTCAACCCATGAACTTATTTGTGTGTTGATTTGGGTTATGTTTTACCTTTAACATGTCTAATAGGTAAAACAAAAAAGTCCAGTTAAAAAGGAACGTGCCATATGTAATGCAGAACAGAATCACAACATAAATCAAGAACTCATGTTTTTAGAGAGAAAATTGATAGTCCATTAGCTTACAAGTATAACCCATTATAAGGAGTGTATATAAGTTTTCCAGGTATTGTTAAAATTTTGAAATCCAAAATTGACCAGCAATTACTGAAAGCAACCATCTAATATATTTCCTAGCTTAATGGAATACCTGTTTAAAGGGCTCCTCAAATGAAATGAAAACAAAATAAAAACTGAAAATCTTCAAATTTACTAGAACTTCAAAATTGGAGCCCCAAAATGAGGAATATAGGCCCGTTAACCAGACAAACCATTATGGTCAATTTGTCATAGCATTCAGGTCATTGCTATCTTTTTGTGCATGTATAAGGCAGGCCCATAACTTCTTATGGAGTTATGGTTCAAAAATTATGCCTGTTTGAAGTTGGGCTTCTTTCCAGCCTGTTTCCACTCTACTGTTACTTCATGAAAGGGTCCACCAACTCTTGGATCTGTTCTGCATTAAAAATGGGTCTCCAGGTTGAAAGCCGCCCTAAGTGTGTTTTAATGCACACAACTTACTAAATTGCCTTATTAAAAAATTTAGTTAATGCAATAACATATATTTTGTAAAAAAACTCCTATTCCAGCTTAGCTGTTCGTGATCTGTCCAATTTAGTAAAGCCAGAGGACATTGTCACATCCGAACATTTGGTTACACTCATTGCGGTTGTTCCCAAGTATTCCCAGAAGGATTGGTTGTCATGTTATGAGACACTGACTACTTATGTGGTAAGATCACATTATTATCATGATATGAAATTCAATACTGCATACAAAAAACTTTTATGATTCATATGGTACAGGTTTTTTCTAATGCAAGTTCTACCTTTTAATTGAAATCATTGTTCTAGGTCCCCAGATCCTCCAAGAATCTACATGAGGACAATGAGTATGCTCTCTATACTGTAACATTATTTAATCGTGACGCTGATAATTTTCGAATTAAGGCACGCGAAAGAGGATTTCAAGTGAGTAAAATAATATTATTCATGCATACTGTTGTTAATATGCCAACGACAATCATACATAAAACATTTCAATATATATCCAAGGTTGTAATTTTTTGTTCTAAATTTCTGATTGTGATTCAGATTCGTGATTTTGAGTACAATTCGGAAACTCAAGAGAGTAGGAAACAGGAGCTTGAAAAACTGATGCAAGACCAAGAAGCTCTCAAAAGCTCTCTTTTGCAATGGTGTTATACTAGTTATGGAGAGGTATTTTCATTCCTTTTAATTTATCTTAAAAGTTTGTTATACTTAATTAATGTGGTAAATATATTATGTTTGAGGACCTTTACAAATATATTTAAGAGTCCCTGAAGCCACAGGAACTAACCCAATGAGTAGGGAGAATCTGCAAATGCTAAATAGATTTAGAAAAAAACATATTATACTTGAATATGTAGGGACACTTGAAGTGATGGTGCCAGTTTCATCATCTTTATATCAGCATTTATTTAGGTCTTTTTAATTTCTTGTGCTAATCATTAAGCATTTGTGCTAGTGAGTCTCATTTGCAAGAGCGTCCAAATGTAACAATTAATCCGTATGTTAGATACTGGAAATCGAAAGCTTAGATTCATGATAAACTGCCTGGTTTGAGATAGGTTGTATCTTCAATTACAAAGGTAAGATCACTAATTGATAAACTTAATATGTCTAATCTAAATCAAAACAGATATTAAAAATACCATATCTAACTGATTGTCCCACTATCCCCCGCTAATCCGGTTTTCCCCATATGCTAACTTCTAATTGACTGGGCCAACTGGGTATTCCCAAAGCAGGTTATGGGCTCACCCAATTCCCCAATTCCGCCCAAAGTGATTCAGCCCATCCAGTGTAAATAAGCAGGTTTGTGTCACTGTATGTGCATGATTTCAAACCAGGAAAGACAGTCCAAGTTTTCTATTTATATGAAGTGTTGTGTAACTTAGGAGAAAGTATCAACTATAATAGCAAGGAGAACATGTCACAAATTTTACATGTTATCGTCGTTATTACTCTTTTGTTTTCTTAAACAACTAATTGGACACCTAACTACCCACATACCCATGTGGCTACTTGTCCTTGAAACAACTATCCTTAAATGTACCATTACCACCCATTAATCAGCATCTGTCCTGTTATTATGATGACACCCTTTTACATTGAAACCACGATCCCTATATTGCATGGAAGTAATCATTAAACCACTATCCTACGGCACTAGTTGTGATTGAACTTATATTATGGGAACATTCATATGCCCTCCACAAGTTGAATTGAGGGCAGGTAATGGAGAATATATAATCATTACTAGCTGTAAGCTGAATCTAGGGGCGATTTTAACTTGTTTATCGGTGAATGGGTCAATTTTGGCTATACTTATCTCAAAAAGGTCAAACGGGCTAAGTTTCACTTTTAGCTAATAAGAGAATGAATGAGTCATACCACAAAAGGGTCCGTCAAAAGTTGCTTAAATGTATTTAAACGCATAAAACCTCCTAAACCGATTTATTTAAAAGATTTAGATTATGATTGTAATATCATTGTATATAACACAAGAAATTTTCTCTCTTCTTTAGCATTTTCCAACTCTAACCGTACCACACTTTTCTTTCAGGTTTTTACTTCCTGGATGCACTTCTGTGCTGTACGTTTATTTGCAGAGAGTATTTTGAGATACGGGTTGCCCCCTTCCTTTCTGGTATTTAGTCATACCTTTTCAATTTACATTAATTTAATTTAATGTTAAATGGTGGCTCAAACATATGTATAAATATCTCCTCTGATTTGATATCAGTCCGTTGTGTTATCACCATCCGTGAAAAGTGAGAAGAAGGTGCGTTCAATCCTTGAAAGCTTATGTGGCAATTCTAACAGGTAATTTCTTACACTTCTGTCATCCATTTTCATTTCTTTCAGTTAATTAGGTTAGAAAAACGAGTGATTGAATTTTAAAACAGATATGATATGATAGATGATTTTCAAAAAATAAAGTCACTCCTTAGATTTTTTGTCAAAGTACCATATTATCGACAACGAATGCTACTGTTTTGGACCCAATTGACTGTCATTAATGTTAATGTGTAAAATGGTAATTTTTCTATGATATCTTTCTGAAATAGTTAATTTCATGGTGTTATACATTAATTTTCCTTTAACTTAAAAAAACTAACACATGCTCCGTTCAAGATATGATATAATGGGCCAAAAACCTTTAATAAGAGGTTTATAGTTGCAGGGTACAGACATATTTGAAAATTTAATCACTTCCAAAAGTAGTCATAGTAGAGGTTCTTTGATGGCTTCATGTCTTGGACCACGTGATCAATTTGTTTCAGTCTCATACAGCTAATGTTGTTTTGGTCAAGGACCGCATTGTCAAAATTAATGTCGTTTTGGTAATTATTAATGCAGCGTGTTCTGGAAAACCGAGGATGAAGGAAGCATGGCCGGCTTGGGTGGTGAAGCTGATGCTCACCCATACGTCTCCTTCACCATTAATCTTATATAAACTTCAGTGGTTCGTGGTGGTGATTCTCGTCTTCTTGATTAGAACTGAATAAGGTTATGCTTAAAATCTGTGTATTGTAGGGTAATTATGTACCCAGTTTTAGCCGGGAGCCTTGGTACTTTTGTGTTTGATTTTCAAAAACTTGTTATTTTGTTTGATTCATTGTACTACATACTATCTGGAGATGTATTCATGCTTTGAGTTAAAATTTTATAAATCCCTTATTTGTTTGTAATATTTTTAACTGTTGCTTTTGACTATACCAATATTTTAAAAACCTGGTCGGTCAGCACACTAGTTCACTCTTTTAACAGATTTAACTGGATTTCAAAACATTATTTCTTAAAAAATTGTATATTTACCTAAATTTATATATTTTAGGGTAACGTTGTTCATGTTTAAACAATATAATATATATA
>BJCN01130067.1:6902-23440 GCA_018326445.1 Flaveria brownii
ATCAAATCAATCAGTTTATAAACTTTTACGGACATTATTGGTCATTATGGTCAATAATGACTTTAACTTACGGGATTGTAACGAGTCTGAGCGTAAGTAAAATTTTCTATTTTTTATTTTAAGTTTATTAAAAAAACTCTAAAACAAAGTTAATAAATCGACCTATCAAAGTTAGTATTTAATGGAAAGAAATATTAAATCTAAATTTATTTTTTATTTTTTTTGGTTTTTTTGATTTTATAAAATACTTATTTACAAATTCAATAAATATATTTATTATGGAACGTGTTATAGATATATTCACTGGTTATTGGAACCCTTGTTGGAACGTGTTATGGATGCACTCATTGGTTATTAGAACACCCCCGGCCCTCCTCTAGAAAAAGAAGAGTGTTCTAATAACCCAAATGAGTGTGTCAATAACCAAAGCTTTGTTTTCTTATTTTTATTTATTTAATTTATTAATAAGTATTTTATAAAAGCAAAAAAATAAACTCAAAAAATAATACAAACTAATAAAAAAATGTAAATAAAAAATAATATATATATATATAAATAAAAATAAAATAAAATAAAAAATTGAAACTTTTACTTAAGATCATAAGGCTCATTACGACCCCTGTCATTATGGACCGTAAAAGGTCATGAATTAACTGATTTGATATTTTACGGACCAATACGTGTCGTAATGGTCAATACGGCCCATATTCTAGGTGTCCAGATATCATCTTTGGGTCATGAGAACATGTTACCTAAAAAGTCAATGGTCTATCAATACCTTGCTAACCAATAGAAATTAGATCTGATGCTAAGACCTCTACTAGAGGGGCTTGAATATCCATTTGTTAATATGAAATAAAGTGTTACAGGGATTGTAAGGGATACTTTGATGGTGAATATGAAGGTATCTCAATGGAATGAGGTTATCGATTTGAATCTCACCGGCGTATTCCTATGTACAAAGGTTGGTTCTTGAACGATGCCAAACATTTGCAGCCTCTTCTTTTTCTCTGAATTTTCTTTCCTTTCAGGCAGCTGCAAAACTCATGATGAAGAAGAAAAATGTAAAGTTCTTTTTGGAGCTAGGAAACTGTACATTGTTCTCATTATAATCCAAGCAACTTCATATTTCTTTATTTTTTTGCATTATTTTTAGCGCGTTTTATCTTTTCTGTGTATATAGATGGGCACCATTGGTAGCTTCATTCTATTTGTCATTTTGAAACCTCTTAGGGAAGAATAATCAATATAACATCTGTTACTGATCTGGTTGGCAATATTGGGCTAGCCAATTATAGTGCTGCAAAGGCTGGAGTAATCAGATTTACGAAAACCGCAGCAAAAGAATGCTCGAGCAGGGGCATAATCGTGAGTTTATATAGCTGTAGAAGATGGAATACAAAAACAAGTTATAATTTTTGATTTAGTCGTTCGAAAATGATCGAATATATGACATTTTCACTGCTACAGGTGAATGCTATTGCCCCTGGATTTATTGTATCTGAATTAACTATTAACCTCCCAGAAGACATGAAGAAATATTACTTGGAGAAAATCCCCTTGGGTGAGATTTTTCGCTAAAAAGCATCATTTTTTCATTTTTCATGTTAATAATAAGGTGTTCTATAATTAAAGATGCTGTAAATGATAACTTTTTATAGAAAATGCAGTAATGTAAAATGTTTTTAATTTGATCTACAGGAGTTTTTTTAACAAAGAATCTAAATTAAAGTTATCATCTTTTTATATAACAATACTGTCCTAATTTCAAAATAAAAAAACGCTCGTTTTGTGGTGAAATTCTTCTAAAAAAATTAATATCATACATAAAAGTTATCAACATTTAACAAAATTAAGGAAACTTGCAAAAAGTCAACAAAATTGGTAATTCTAAAATACATCTTTAACAAATTTTTACTTACAATTTGATATCAACCATTGAAAAAATATATTGATTTTTAAGACATTATTCTTTCACTTTCTAGTTTTAAAGAACTTTTTACATAAATCTTTTCCTAATTACATAACTTTATACTCTTTAAGCTACGTTTAAGGTTACTTTTATAGATATAAACAACAAGGAAACCAAAACCTTTTGTAACCAACAATACCTATAGAGTGACTAAAATCATTTCACATAACACCAAAATATCACGTTTGTGGAAAAAGATTCACGTGTTTCTAGAGTGATCCACCGGCGTGACACCATTGGCCGATCACCCATCTGACGTGGCAGTTTCTGTTAAAAAAACAAAACTAAAAAGATAAGAAGATTCCTTCATATATATACATATAACATACCTACCAACACTAGCAATAGCACCCTCTAGTTGCTCTTCATCGGCAAACAACGAAGGAGACCATGGCCCGAAGAATTTCGATGCCGATGTTGATAATGATGATGATGATAATGATAATGATAATGATAGTGTCGGCAGCTGCCGGAGGAGATGATCGTGATATTAGACGTAATCTTCTTGCTAATGGTCTTGCTGATACTCCTCCAATGGGGTTCGTTTCATCTTCCCTTAAACCACTTAATGATATTTTCATATTTGTTGTTCAAACAAAGGATTTCTATCAGTTTTTCATTCTTGTAATAAATGGTATGAGTCAACTCGTTAAAAGTTCGAATCAAGTGAAGCTTAATTGGGATCACGTGGGATCTAAGAGTATTCACACTAGCTTTCTTATTCTCAGTCCTTATAGTTACACTAAAAATATTATTTTTTTACTCTCATTTTCAATTTAATAATACTATCATGTATTTTTACCATTACATTTTCTATCTACTCCACTAATAATCACTTTTAAAAATATTAAAAGATTTATAAGGTTTTACCGTGTTTCCCTAAATATGGGGAATCACGGTATAATTCTCATAAATTCCCATAATATAGTGCACACATTCATATCAAAATGGAAAACCTACTGTGAATGCTCTATAGATACTTAAAAAATACTAATGATTCTAAGCCCAACTTGTTAAGATAAGATAAGATACCCATGACATGTAAATATGGGAGGTCATGTGTTCAAATCTTACCCTGAGCAAAAAATGTTTAGAGTTGAGACAAAAGATTTTCTCAGCAATGAGTTTTCTCCTGAGAGGGTTGAGGGTGCGACCTGACTGAGAAAATAATAGATGGACCCCATTAAAATAACACATATCCTCCGAAGCAGAAAAAGATACTTAAAAGGTTTTGTTAAATATAACTGATCAAGTGATTAATTATATTTTGTTATATATAAATATACAATTATTAACATATATAGGAATGATTATATTGATATTTAAATAAAACTATTAACAGTTAATTAATAATAACGAGTCAAGATAGGACTTGAAAAATTATTATGTTGAATTTTTTATACATAGAGCTAGAGATGAGGCGAGTTCGGCTCGACGCGCCTAAATTGCAATTGAATTCAATGTTTAATCTTATAAATATGTTGTTAATCTTCTATTAAGTTTAGGAAGTTAAACCTCAAATTAAGAAATACTTTTTTAAAATCTATATTGTATGTGCAAGCAATATGTTACTTTACAGTTAAAACACAATGTATGTAGTTTTATCATACATTTTTTGCCTAATGTTGTTTCTTACGCTTTGAATTCATGATCTTAAGGTTATAAAACAACAACCTTACAGTTGCTTCAAAGCAAGCCCTGATAATTGACAATTAATAACGATTTATTGTTTAATAATAATCAAACGAGAACAATTACACAAATTGAGATAACAACACCTTACCCCCAAAGGCTGTTTTGTGTAGATCTAACAGTTCATCAATTTACTTCAGGTGGAACAGTTGGAATCACTTCAGCTGCAACATCAATGAGACAGTGATCAGAGAAACTGGTGAGCAAATTGATGCATAAAAGAGTTTATCCCACATCCTAATCATTCCAAATAATACTTGTTTTAATCTCTAATTAATAAATTAATATGTGTTATAGCTGATGCACTTATTTCTACTGGTCTTGCTAAGCTTGGATACAAGTATGTAAACATAGGTAATGTAGCTTTATAACCATTCAACATCATATTGTTGTTGCATAGCTACTTTGAACCAAAATTTAACCCGAAGATTATATCGTTCGTCTCATTGTAGATGATTGTTGGGCTGAAAAAACTCGTGATCAAAAGGTTTGTGTATTTTCAAAGATTTTTTTTATCAGGTTCTGGTTTATATTGCGTGTAGTCTAAACGCGTAGATGGTTTCAGGGTAACCTTGTGGCTAAGAAGTCAACTTTCCCTTCTGGCATCAAGGCTCTTGCTGACTATGTCCATAACAAGGGTCTTAAGCTTGGTATATATGGCGATTCAGGGTAAGATTTTCGGTTATTTGCAAGTTTTACTGTCTATGAAACTATGACATAATTCTACAGAATGATCCATCATTTTTTTTATAGTTATTTTGTTATTTTGACTTTTCTTAAAGATAGAACCTGTGGCCTGCTTCTGTAAGTTTAAGACCATTTATGGTATTTTATGACAATTATTTCTCAAAAAAAAAAAAATATGTGAAGAGTGTATTCACTTCCATCATATGAGCAGTAGCATATAAAGGGTCAATTTTTTACCTCTATTTTTGCAGTACCATGACATGTAGCAAGACGATGCCTGGTTCACTTGGTCACGAGGAACAAGATGCTCAAACATACGCTTCTTGGGTATGATTTTAGTTGTTTCTGATAGGAACACTTTGGCACCTTGACTTTTGAGGTCAAACATAAAGTTGGATAGAAATATACATATTTGTGGTGTTAGACTGCTTTTATTACAAACAATTAACACCTTCTTATGCAGGGTATAGACTACTTGAAGTACGATAACTGTAACAATGAAGGGATAAAACCAATTGTTCGGTAATTCACCATGACTTCAATGTTCTAACATCTTGAACTGAGTTTTCTATATGTTTTGATAACATTTTGTTCTGTTTTAACTGATGCAGGTACCCAATAATGACTAGTGCTCTCATGAATACAGGCCGTCCTATCTTTTTCTCGCTGTGTGAATGGTGATTTCACTTTTTCAACCATTTATAGAATTATAGTTGACATCACATGCTGTTAAAACTTCATTTTTAGATTATAAAATCATGTGATAGGGGAGACATGCATCCTGCTCTTTGGGGTCCTAAGGTGGGAAATAGTTGGAGGACTACAAATGACATTAGCGATACGTGGAGTAGGTAATCCTCATATGCATGCTTCGTGTTTTTTGTAGTATTTTTTAGCACATTTATGTTGAGTTAAAACTTGTTTTTGTACAGCATGATGTCTATTGCAGACATGAATGAGTATTATGCAGATTATGCAAGACCTGGTGGTTGGAATGGTTTGTTTATTCTTCTCAGAATTTGTAAAACAGTCTTTATAATATCATTTTATATTTTTGGATGAAATTAAGACTCTTGTACTCACAGATCCGGACATGCTTGAGGTTGGAAATGGAGGGATGACAAAAGATGAATACACTGTCCATTTTAGCATATGGGCTATTTCAAAAGTATGATACTGTAGCGCGTTGTCACTTAATTATGTGTGTGTTAAAGGCGCGAGTTTTGTAGACTTATGCTCTTGAGTCATTGCAGGCTCCTCTTCTTATTGGTTGTGATGTTAGAACTATCACGAAAAATACTCTTGATATCCTTGCAAACAAGGAGGTCATAGCTGTAAACCAAGGTGCGCTTCTTTCACTTTAAAAGTCAACTTTTCTGGTTTAAAGCAGCAAAAGCCAAACAACTATTTGGGTTTTACTCCTAAAAGCTTCTTGTCATGGAAGTAAACTGCTTTTTTATTAGAATCAATTCATATGCATGTAGGATTTTAAGCTAATTTGTCACAAATTTTGAGACTTAAAAGTCAGATGTTGACTTTTGTAATCGTATTGCTTGGATCATATGCTTGTATCTCCACAGATAGACTCGGCGTTCAGGCTAAAAAGGTTAGATCGGAAGGCGATCTCGAGGTACTTCACTGAACCCATCTTCAGGTTAACCATATGTGTGTCTTGTGCATCAAAGACAGGGTTGCAGTCTCGTTCCCTTTGCTTATGGGTCGGTTTGGGTTGTGTTACCTCGATAAAAGGTCAAACGAAAGTATTTACCCACAAGGGGATGACAGTCACCAAAAGTATATATCCATAAAATCTCCTAAACCGTTTTCTACAAAGATTTTTAGATGATTATTGCGATAATTTTATTTTTTTAAGTAAAAATGGGCACATTATATATAAAAGAATGTGCTAAAAAAGAGCTATGTCAAACCTTAACCTGTTTTGACCCGTTACCCAACTCACATCATCTAGCCACCTCTAACGCAGACTTCACTTGATTTTGATCATTGGCAGGTTTGGGCTGGACCCCTTTCCAGTTACAGAGTAGTGGTACTAATGGTGAACCGCGGTCCTGCAAGTACTCAGATCACAGCCCATTGGGATGATATAGGACTTCCTCCAAACACTGCTGTGGTTACCAGAGATCTTTGGCTTGTAAGTCTCTATTTCCTTACCGTAATTACTATTATATCCATTGTCATTGTCATTGTCATTGTTGTTATATGTTTCTTCTGTTGGTGTTAATTGCAGCATATGGAATGGAAGCAAAGACCTACAGGGAACATGACCGCTATGGTAGCTTCTCATGGCTGCAAGATGTTTGTTTTGAAACCAGTATCTTGACAACTTTAAACTGTACACTTATGTGTTACATTCTGTGTATCGAACGAGTTGCTACTGCAGCTTATAAATTAAAGGAATAAAAACTTGGATCATTTGAACGATTAGCATGTAAGCGTCTACAACAAGACGCTAAAGAACTAACATAGTGTTCTCTTAAAACATTATACATATCTCCAACGTGTACATAGTGTGCCTAATCGTTAAGACACCTAAGAATCCACGCGTAACATATTTTTAAGCAAATATGATCTTCAAACATTTAAAGTAAATAAACACATTCATTAACTGATGGATTGGATTACATACCAAACCATGCCAATGCAGCACTCAGCACGGATGGACTTTAAGATTTATAATTATTAATATTTACAAATATGATAATTAAATTAATAAAAAAAGGATACATTGGATGTAAATATGATAAATAAATTTTATATATGTTGTATATGAAAATTAAATGTTAACGCTTTACGATTAATGTGTAAAGACAACAATAGTTATCAATTTTGGGTTTATAGATTGAATGTTTTATTTAGTATCTATGTTATAGTTTATGTATAAACTAAGGATTAATTGAAAATAACTGTAAAGTTACAGGATTAAAAATGTAAAGACTATAATAGTTTTAAAAAAATAAAAAAGAAGATAGGACTAGGGTCGAACTTGAAACCTGTTGTTTATGGAGATAAGCAGTTTTCTGCTGGAGCACTTTCATCATATGTCGTCTAAGTCATTCTCATTACATAAAACTTACTATGCAACATGAGGAAAACATAATGTCTTTCATAAGTGACACAATGACGTTATTGTGTCTTTCATAAATGACACAATAAAAAACGTTAATTTTTTTTATATTTTTATTTTTCGTTTATTTTTTTTTTCTTAGTGAGTACGGCTAGGGGAACAAAAGCTCGGCATTACTTTTTGAAATTCGATTTAGATTGTGATAGATAATTTTTTTGTGACTTTTTTTGACTAATTGTGTCTTCTCACACTTTATAACAAAAATACATTTTGTATTTGAACCTCTTTCTTAATAATTGATGGATTTTTGTGATACAATTAACAATAATAATATAATATAACATCATTAACTTTTTATAAAGAAATGATATATATGGTAAATGAAAATTAAGATTATATAGGAGTGTAAATGTTGGTTCTTTTTATTCATTCATAATGCAGGAGATGTATATCAAATTGATATGTAAACTAAATATAATGTAAACATCATTAGTTTTCCATTTGGAGTTTAGAAGATATCAAGTAAATATCAATATGTAATTCATACTTCATAAAAAGGTAACCACAATTCTAGTAATATTAACTCGATCTCAAGCAAATGACAATACGAGTTGAACCAAGTAGACAATTGTATCCAACTTGATTTAGCTCTTGGCTCGATGAGTTAACTCGCTTTCTTAAGTTTTAATAATTTTACTTATTTCAATTAAAAAATTAACAATTTTTTACAAGTTTAGATTAATTTTCCTTTTTGCTCTTTTTCGGGCTTCTTCTCATTCTTCTTTGGCACCTACGGTAGAGATCGGAGAACAGACTGTTGTTGGCAGGATAAATCCCCTTATTACAGAAAGAGATCGAACGGAAGATTTTTTCTTCTATTATGAGATTTCGAATTATACATACAAAAAACAGATATATTTTATTTATTTCTAAATAAAAAAATTAACAAATTTCTACGAGTAAAGATTTATAACACATACGAAACCTAATACATATATACTATCCAAACAATTTTGAACCAAATTCACTCGAGTTTAATTTTAACAAGTTAATTACTGGCAAGTTATAAATCATTTTAGGCTTACAAGTCAAAGAGTTTGTTGGGGGACATAAAAATATTTAAATTTTCGTAATCTATATGAATCAAAATCTCAAATTCAACATGTATGTATAATATTATTCAAATTTAAGTCAAACTTAGAGGGCAATCATAAATTTGAAGCACCAAAACACAACGTGCGGAGCTCTAACATGGATTCTTTTTATCATCAACGTGAACACTACCATCTTCATTGCATTTCTTAGATATACATACAAATTTGCATATATAATTCATCTCTATATATATCACACATCATATTCTTCTTCACCTCAATCCCACCCCATTCATCAAAGATGATGTACTCAAGACATGTTTTCACCACATTCATCTTGATGTTAACCATCATTGATGCATCATTCGCGTTCTATTACAGCGAAGCCGTTGACAAAAGCTTGTTGTTCTTCGAGGCACAACGGTCTGGTAAGTTACCCGTGACCCAACGTGTGAAATGGCGTGGTGATTCTGGTCTCCATGATGGTTACCAACAACATGTAAGTATATCTCATTTCTTGTTAGCATATATCGCGTACGCTTTGGCGGTTGTGTACCGAGACATGATGAGGTGGTTGTGACAATGTAGGTGAACTTGGTTGGAGGGTACTATGATGCTGGTGACCATGTGAAGTTTGGGCTGCCAATGGCCTATAGTGTCACAATGCTGTCATGGGGAGCCATTGAGTATAGCAGAAGTATGATGGACCTTAACCAAATGGGCCATGTTTTGAATGCTATCAAATGGGGTACTGATTACTTCATCAAGGCCCATTCACAGCCCAATGTTCTTTGGGCACAGGTATATAATGTTACAAACTTATTAGTTATAATGATGCCTTTAAGAGAATTTTGCGACGAATGAAACCGTTGCAGGTTAACTACAATTTAACATTTTTCAAACTTGTGGTGCAGGTAGGTGATGGTGACTCTGATCACTACTGTTGGGAGAGGGCAGAAGACATGACCACACCACGAACCGCGTATAAGTTGGACCCTGAGCACCCGGGTTCGGACCTTGCGGGTGAAACTGCAGCTGCTATGGCTGCTGCAGCTATTGCATTTAGGCCTTATAACTCTTCTTACTCTGACTTACTGTTGGTTCATGCTAAACAGGTTGGGAACGGTTACTTGAATCTTTTTCTGGATCTTGAATCACTCTGTTGTGGTCTTTTGATGTAACTTTTGGGTTTGTTTTCATAAACTGCAGCTTTTCTGGTTTGCTGATCGGTTTAGGGGACTTTTCACAGACTCAATCCCGAATGCAAAAGAGTTTTATGCGTCATCGGGCTACTCAGTAAGTCGATCTGTTTTTTTTATCATCCATTTTATTGAATAATGTTAACTATTTAATAATTTGACCCGTTTGAGATAACATACAGTCCAAACTGACTCATTCATAAGTAAACAGGTCAAGAGTTTCTAGGTGCAAAACTAACTGGTTTGTTTTGGTTTGAAGGATGAGCTGTTGTGGGCGGCAACATGGTTGTACCGAGCCACCAAAGACGAGTCATACTTGAAATACGTGGTGGATAACGCTGCCTCCATGGGTGGCACTGGCTGGGCGGTGAAGGAATTTTCATGGGATAACAAATACGCTGGTGTCCAGATTCTACTTTCCAAGGTATTGATGGATGGAGATGGTGGTGCATACACAGCCACACTAAAACAGTATCAAGCTAAAGCCGATTACTTTGCGTGCGCTTGCCACCAAAAGAATGCAGGCTACAACGCGCCTTTGACTCCTGGTCTGTTGACTGCCTAAAAGATTTTGTTTGATCTTAAAAGTCAACTGTGCTAACATCTTTCAATGCAGGTGGCTTACTGTACTTACACGAGTGGAACAACATGCAATACGCAGCCTCAGCTGCATTTCTGCTAGCCGTCTACTCAGACTATTTGTCAGCAGCTAAATCGGTCCTAAGATGTCCTGATGCCAGTGTTCAGCCTCAAGAACTACTTGCGTTTGCTAAATCACAGGCATGTCTAGATTTAGTCCATGTTGGTTTAAGAATATGTAAACAATAGGTTCTTGTAGTTGACAAAACGGGTGTCTGGTGTTATGCAGGCTGATTATATGTTGGGGAAAAATCCAAAGTCAATGAGTTATATAGTTGGATATGGTCAAAACTACCCGATTCATGTGCATCACAGGGGTGCATCCATTGCATCCGTATCTGCACTCCACTCAGTGGTTGGCTGTGTACAAGGGTTTGATGCATGGTACCGCCGCCCGGAGGCTAACCCAAACATTGTTCATGGTGGGCTCGTTGGCGGGCCAGACAGAAACGATAATTTTGAGGATGATCGATCTAATTATGAGCAAACTGAGCCTACACTATCAGGAACTGCCCCTCTTGTAGGCCTTTTCTCCAGGTTATATAGAATCAATTCACACTATGCAGCAGGACCTACCCCAACAAAGGGCCAAACCAATTCATGTGAGTAGTGACACACCAAAGTTACCTGCACTAATTCTACTATCATATGCTTATCCATTCTAACTTAAATATGTAATATGTAATTCTTGCAGACTCGCAGCCTAAAGTAGCAGAAAAACCATATGAGAAACCTGGTAAGTTTTGACAAATGTTATGCTTACAGGTGGCAATTTATACTCGTTAACTGATGAATGGGTCAGTTATGTTTTATCTCAAAGGGGTCAAATAAAAATAGCTAAACGGAGAACCAAACCAATTGAACGAGTCAACGATTTTGACCTTTACTTCAAATGACTTATTTCAACCCAAACCCGTTACTGAAGTCACCTTTTTGGTATATCTGATATCATTTAATATGGAAGTGAAGAAATACTGACTAATGTGGTTGTTGTTTTTTTGTAGGATCGCCAGTGGAATTCTTTCACACAATAACAGATTCATGGACAGTTGGGAGAATTGCATACTACAGGCACAAGGTGATAATCAAGAACAAGTCAGAAAAACCGATAACAGATTTGAAGTTGGAGATTGAAAACTTATCAGGGTCACTATGGGGATTATCTCCAACTGAAAACAAGAACATATATGAGCTTCCAAAGTGGATAAAGGTTATCAAACCTGGTTCCGAGTGTAGTTTTGTGTATGTTCAAGGTGGCCCACAGGCTAAGGTCTTGGTTCAATCCTACCACTGATCATCATCAGACCATATTTAACACTCAACCAATTCATGTTCGATAACTGTAACCTACCACAAATTCTTCTATTTTTGACATTTAATCTTAAGAAATGTATCTAATATGAAAAATGAGAAACGGTTCATATTCCAGAAAATATAAATATCCAATCTAGCATCATAATAACACGGATTTATTGGCAAACTACTGATAAATACATCATAAGCGGTCTAAAATGGCGAATTAGACTTAACATTTTTAAACAACATTACGCAGACTTCTTCCTAGGTGCTTTTAGAATTCTACTTAGCACACTAGCATCCATCTTACTATAGCGGTTTTGAAGCTTTCCTAGTACATTGTGTACCATGTTATCAATTTGGTCGTCATATTTCTCGTACACAACAGGCAGAACGTGGGCAGCCACAAAACCTTATCAGAGATAAAATAAACAGATGCAATATTTCATAATGAAGCTAAAAGATATAAAGTGATGTAATCTGGAAAAAAGAAAAGCAATTGCAAAATATTACCTGTGTAGATTACAGTCAAAAAGTTGCACCAGGTTCCAATTATTGCAGCAGCTAGCAAGCTCCCGACAACCTAAACAAAAGTTTTAAAAACTTGTGATACTAAGTTGTGACATGCTCAATATACTAATTTATATAATAAATCCATTTTAGAATGTGGCATACGATCACAAGCTGCTTAACATCTCCTCTAGAACCAACATGCTGAAGGAAGCCTAAAAAGCGATTAACTTCGGCACCTACTGTAGTAGAAATGCTCACAAATAGCTCATCAGGCAGAACGAGACGAGGTGGGTCCCTGATAACAAATAGAGTTAATTTTCAGATTTTTATTAAAAAGGTTTTCTATTAAAAGATGATAAATAAAAGAACACCTGCTCAAAAGGTGTGACCAAATAAACTGGCCAATGATACATACAACAAGACCAAAACAGACTAGAGGAAGAAAATTGTAGTTAAGCCATTCCAAAAGCACCCAAACCACAGTTGCACCGGATAAGACACTTGCTGATATCTTTTTGTTCCTCCATAGGAGTACATCAGCAGCTGAAAAATGAAGAAAATTCATTATAGACAAAAGAATATTATTATTATCATCATCAGATTAAAAAATAATGATGAGATAAACATTACATTTGCCACCCCCTAAAATATTATAAACAGTCTTCTGTCTCCCAAACAGCCTGTTAAACTGAGCAGTTACAGACTGTGATTTCTCCTCAGCAAAAAATGAACCAGAAGTCTGATTCTGATGATTATCAGAAAGTGTATCCATGATGTTGTTGATTAGACTTTCAGGTATTATACCCTCAGACATGGCTCCTGTGGTTGGAAAGATGAATAATATTATCATCAATTTGAAGAAAAGTTATCTCATGTGATAGTTTTGGCCACAGAGCACCCATAATGCATTGTCAAAAGCTTTAACTTTTATTCTCAGATATACTGTAGCTACAGTTAAATTATTCACATATCTAGAAGCTAGATCCAATATCACCATGTATGTATATAGTAGTCAAAGGAACCAAAGACGCGCGCCTAGGTGCCCAGGCGAGGCGCAGGTAAACGCCTTGAGTGCTGCAAGGCACACAAGCGCACTGAACAAGGAAAAAAAACATGTATGAACCAGTCTAAAACAGCTACAGAATTGCCCGAAAGGCCGAAACAACTAAAAGTGACCTAGGCCCCAAACCAGTCTAAAACAACTAAAAAGAGCCTATAGTACATGTGCCCCTTGCGTGTCTCCGTGCGCATTTTAAGCGCCTTCTGCCTAGGCGACATGCTCACACCTTGAGTGCAGCTCGAGCCTTTGACTACCTAGACCCACACATTATTGTGTACATACACACATGCATAGGCGAAGCTTCTATGGGGCCAGGGGGCCCCCACCCGGCCTCTGTTTTCTGTCAATGGTGTTAATTTTTGGCTCGGTATTTGTAAATTTCCAGGCCGGTAGTGGAAATTTTTTTAAGAAATATAGAGTTCACCCCTTTAAAATAGTTTACTTTCGCACTCGCCCATTAAGGTGTGGTTCAAGCTCCGCCACTGCACACACGTGTATACAGATGATGCTTATAGTTATAGTAGCAGACACTTAAACCAAAAAGAATTCCCATCTACTATGAATCTTTCCCTTGCCTTAGGTAAAGGTAACAAAAAGATAACTACTTTTAGAATTTAAAGAGTTGACTTTTAAGTGAAAATCAGGTTCAAAAAGCTCCCTCTCCCAAAAGAAAAAAGATGAATCATACAAAAAGGAAACAAACTTTCTACAACCCAAAATAACTATATGAACACTGTTACACTTTTAACTTTAAAAAAATGCTTAACAACACTAAAAACTTGCAGTCACCTGTACCCATATACAAAATCAAAGATATCCCATGAACATGTGTGCTAAATGATCTCATTTCAACTTCAATCTTTGGGATTTAAAAAGAATCAAACAAAATTCTTATGTAATAACAGCCCATACTAAAAGATCAACCAAAGTAGTGTTCAATTGGTTCAACATCTAAAGGTCTTTAATTGCAAATTCTGTGGGGGGGGGTGTGTGTGTGTGTGTGTGTGAGTGAGAGAGAGAGATAGAGAGAGAGAGAGAGATACCAAATTGTGGTTTATGATGAACGAGAGAAATGGTGATGCTTCAAAAGATTACAGAGAAAATGATGAGTTATATTATTGTAACGGGCGCCAGAGGTATTCTAGTGGCCCATGCGCTATCTTAATCTTAATATCTTATATGAGTGACGACCACATAATATCACTCGCTACTTCACTATTCAGTACTACAAGGCACAAGCAACTTTTTTAATTAGGAAAATTACCCAAATAGCCATTTAACTATGAAATTTTACATAAATAGTTATTGACTTTTAAATTTTTATTTTTAGCCTTTTGACCAACACGGATCTTCATGTAGCAATACGCTGAAGATACCATGGTTTATGTGTATCGCCGGAGATATGCCGGAGATACCAGAACATTTCCGTATCGCCGTAATTAATTATTTTTTTAATGTTACTAATATTATAGAATTAGTATTTTTTATCCAAAAAATCACATTTTTAGTTTACATTAGGTATTAAATGTTAAATAATAAAAAAATCACATCTAAAAAAACACATTTTAAATTTACATTGGGTATTAAATGTTAAATAATAAAAAAATCAGATCTAAAAAAACACATTTTCAAATAAGATCTAAAAATCATATTTAAAAATCACATACTAAATTTACATTAGTTATTTGAAAATAACATCTAAAAAAATAAGTGTATAATTTATTTTTTCTCAAACTTTGAAAAAAAAATTATATTTAACTAAACTAGTAAAGTTTTAGTAAAGTTGTGTACAAATTATTTCGTAACGAACTCAACCATCTTCGAAAGCTTTATATTACAATGGAGATACCAAGCAGCTAGCAATAGTTTTCAAATTAATTTTATTATTAAAGTAAATAATTGTTTTCGAAATCAAACTCACGCCTACTTTGCAAGTTAGTTTTACTTTTTAAGTTAATCTTGTTAATTAATAAAAGGAAAAAAATTGTTTTCAAAATGATAACTTGTTTTATTGTTTGTTTGAATTAGTGGTGACATCATGATTGCAGCCTCCAGCCGTAGCAGCCTCCATACCACGCCGGTAGCCTCCATTTCACACCCAACGGCGATACCACCCAATGCGGCGATACCAAATTTATTGCGTATCGTCGGTGACGATATATGTGTCTTTTTTTCAAAAGCTAGCGATACATTGGCGATACCTCATGCATTGGTATCCCACATGCATTGGTATCGCCGGTTGATTATATTAGGACACATGGCAAATTCTCATTCGTCAGATATTTTGAAAATATGAAAAATCAAATGCTATTATTGAAAACCAATTTGATCAATTGGTTATTCTAGTAAATTTCCCATTGAAAAAAGGTAAAAAACTGAGAAGGTGAAAATAAAGAAAGGAGACATAGGACACAGGTACCTGAGCGTGCGTGCCATCCGGAACCTACTTTTGCAGATTCATCTGAGCAATCCTTTGACTCCATCGGTGGCGATGGATGGTGATTGCAGTGGCGTTACGGTGGCGTTACGGTGGTGTTACGGTGGCGTTACGGTGGCGTTACGGTGGCGTTACGGTGGTGTTACGGTGGCAGTGGCGGCAGCAGTTTATTCTTCTCGATCGACGAGCACCACCACCACCAACACCACCCTGGCTTCCTTCTGTCGCCATCTGATCTGCTGTACGGCAGCAGTTGTTCTCTTTTCATCTTCCCCATAAGATTCCTTTGCTTTGAATAAACCAACAATCTGACTCCACATGCCACCATTAACCTTCTTATTTCATCTTCAAACACTCTGGTCTCATGTTTTGTTTTCTTGGAACATTGGAATATTATTTGCTTTGCCTATCCGTACCGCCGTACCGGGGCGTGATGGGGATGTCAAATAAGGTTATCACGCGCTGAGCGTTTGTCATTTGTGGTTTGATGGAGGACAAGGTGATTTTTTTAGTTACTAGTGTTAAATTTTAGTCTGATAGTTTAAATTTTTGATCAAATAGTCTAGACTTTTATATAAATATAGACTACGCACCCCCTAAAAAAATTAATTTCGGCGTCGCTGCCCTACCGAAGAGTTGAAACTCCGTCACTAGTCGCAGGCAGAGGGATTAGAGAATATATGTTTTTTATCGTTACCAACTATAATACTATCCATCGTCTTTCTTTATTAGATCTCATTACCATCACTAACTTTTACATTATTTTGAACGATAAATATATGACACCGAGGGATGTGTGACAATTTAATCGTGCCCAGATATAGATTTTTTAGTCAAGATCGTGCCTACAACCCTAATAGAAGG
>BJCN01130095.1:717-15639 GCA_018326445.1 Flaveria brownii
ACCTCATAGAACAGATCAGCGGATGTTCTCACAATCTGAGGTTGAGGAGATGATAACAGCGAGACTGGCAAGTGAGCAAGAACAATGACAGTCACAGATGATGTCTAATATGATGGCACAAATGCAAAGTCAAATCCAAACCCAAGTCCAAAGCGCGTTGAAGAGAAGTGGTCATTCTCAACAAAGTGATGAAGATGAAGATGATGATGAAGGTGGGTCGTCATAAGATGTTCAGTTTGATGTTTGTTATGAATATTTTCAAACATTTTGGAGCATTTGTTTATATGACTTTTAACTTGTTAACTTTAGACAATATTTTGTTTATATGCTATGCTTTGTATTTGCGAATGGTTTGATGGTTGTGATGGTATTGGCGATTTTGAACAGTAGGTTTGGTACCCAGGAATATCATGTGGATTGCTTCAAATGCAGCAAATTTTTTTTTTAAAAAAGATGTTTTTTGCGGCCACATTTCGTCGCAAAAAAACATTTCAACAAAGATTTCATTTCGTAGCAAAAAAAAGTGGCCAAAAATATTGCGGCGATAAGTCACTGCAAAAAACTCCCAATTTCGTTGCAAATTGTCGTCGCAAAAAAATTTTCTTCTCGAATTTCCCTTTTTTTAAATGAGGTGGACCCCACAAAAGAATTCATTGCAAACTTCGTCGCAAAAAACTTTTTGCGACCACTTTATTACGGCGAATGAATAACGACGAAACTGTCGTCGCAAAATGTTTTTTCCGATGAAAATGGTAACTTTTTGCGACGAACATTGTCGCCGCAAAAAAACAAGTTTCTTTAAGTGATTTAAATCAAGTGTAGCAGTTAACTAATGTTTGGAGCTCTATTGATGTAAATATAGGTAAGGCTGTGTTTGGAGTCCGTTAAGGGCATAACGCCTTAAAGGTTTGGAGCCCATTTTAACTATCATGTAGCGGTGTTTGAAACTCCCCTTTATCCATATTATCATTATCCGCGCCCCTACTTGTACACTACATATAGTGTAGCAATCACCTAAATCACGAGGCATCAGGTGAGAATTTCTCAAATTTACAATGTTTTTTGGTTTCCTATATCTTTTACAATGTAAATCCCAAGTAATTCCTTCAAGATTTTTTACAAGAACTATATTTTTCTTATTTTAGAACAGCTTCTCATGTATTTATAAATTATAATAATCATGTATATTTATACCTTATAAAATTTAAACCCTCACTCAATGTTTTTATATAAAATTTAAAATAGCATGTTATAATTACGAGAAAAGGTAAACCTTTTGCCGCACTCGGTAGCGGCAACACGGTTTTATTGGTACAAATTACAGAGTCTTGTGACGTGGGCCCATGATCGCCACTCACACTCAAACCCCACACCTACCAATTTTCACTTTTTTAAGTAATTTTGTGAACGCAATTAACCTAATATATGGTAATAATATTATTCTATTCTAACCAATTTTCCCTTTTAAATTGACTCATGTTTCTTCTGCATCACCATTCACCTCTAGGTGTAATTCAAAAACATACAAACAACGAAAAGAAGATTTTTTCGACGATAAAAAATAATTACATACCATCATAGAAGATCATATATAGAGAAGTCGGGATAATGTCAAAGTGGTGGAAGTATTGACATAAATCACCAATAATGACGTATTAGGGATCGTGAGTGATCTCGATCAAATAGTCAAAGCTAAATAAGCAACTCTCTTTTTAAGCTTTAGAATTGTGATTTGTGAGTAATCAACATGCCCAAAAAATTATCGTCGACATATTTTAACTATGTGCCTGATAATAGAAAAGATATGTATTAGTTTACTAATGGGATGAAGATTATGTATGGATAAATATGATGACTAGTACTGTAACGGGTCTTGTTTTATATTAAATAAAGTCAATTTGGATCGTAACAAGTTATGCTTACGTTAAAGAGACGTGCATATATATATAATGAATACTATCATAATGTAGATTTTCATGTGTTAGCGAAATGTTTTAAATTACATAATTATTTGGTATTAAATCATCTATATGATAAATAGTACACTTACGAAAAGATATTCAAATCGACCATTGATTACACTCCAATATATGCAACCAGGGATGCAAACGAACTGAACGTTCAGCGAACAATTCATGAAAGTTCAACGGGAAGTTCGTTTATGTTCGTTCATTTAGTAAATGAACGAACACGAACAAGAAAATTTCGTTCGTTTAGTTAAACGAACGTACAAAAACACAGGACGTGTTCGTTCATTTATGTTCATGAATGTTCTATAATGTGTTCGTTTATGTTCGTTAATGTCCGTTCGTGAACGTTCAATAATGTGTTCGTTTATGTTCGTTAATGTGTTTGATTATGTTATTAATTTTTATGTTAGTTATTTTTATGACAAGTACTTCAAATGTTTTTGGATATTTATGTTACGTGTTTATTTATTTTTAGTAAATTTTATTATGAAAGTACTGATTTTATTCTAAAATAAATATGTGATCATCTATATTCGTTTATGATCATGATTTTTTTTGTGTTCGTCATGTTCATGAACATTTGTTTGTTTTGGTTTGATTTTGTTTGTATTCGTTTGCGTTCGATAAGTGTTCGTGAACAGATCATGAACATGTTCATTTTCTTAATAAACGAACACGAACAAGATAATCCGTTCGATAAGTGTTTATGAACAGTTCATTAACAAGTTTATTTCGTAATGAACGAACACGAACAATGCCTTGTTCGTGTTCGTTCGGTTTATTTGCAACCCTATATGCAACACAACGATTTGCACCCAAGGACTGAACATATATGATGGCACCTACGTTCTGGCCTTGTTTATATATGTTTTCAATTTAAAGGACCCATTTTTACTTGTTGTACTTACATCACGAGTCTACGATAGGCCCAATTTACTTTAAAAAACATAAACCAATTTCCTTTTTATTGAGCGATTATATTATTTAAAAAGGCTTGAATAAATATTTTCCACTAAAAAGTTTGCATAAGCTTCTACACTAATCTAAAAATGCCTTATATTCCAAGCAATATGATTGATTTTCATTCTAACCTTTCCAAGCATATAAAGAGTAATCTTTAATCTTATTCTCGACCCATTCCTTATTTTCATATCTCTTGGTTATTAAAGTAATAACAATTTCTTGAATTTAAATACCATGGGTATTTTGTTGGGTGATAGGCATTGTCTGGCAATGAAAAATGCCTTTGGTTTTTATAAAGCTTTTCCTTTAACATGATATAATAGACAGACGTATAAGTTTACACTAAAAGACTATATGCGATCGACTCGTATATTTTATCCGTCTCCATACTTTATGTGCTTCGTCACTGTTGTTTAATCTTCATATTCGTGTTAATATATTGAGTTTCATTGGGAGGAGAAAATTTCTTTCACGAACCTTTAAAGGGTGATACAGTGATATTCTCTTCAGCATAGATATCGGGCTCGAATCATGCTTTTAATGGTTTTCTGTCTTAATTAACCTATTGAAAACAGATGACTAGCATGAACTGCAATTAACCTAATCCCGCTCTTAGCGGGTTTTTTAATTAAGGATCCTGTAAGTTTTCTAGTAATACGCTTTGTGAAAAGTTTCCCACACAATTGGGTGGTAATAAATGAATTGGAAGCCACTAAGATTTTTAGAAACAATGTCTACATATAGAAATATATATATTTTACGTGCCCACTACAAAACCACCCACAAAGACATGCTATTGATGATACTTGCGACCATGGTAAAAAAGATCTATAACATGCCAATCGTGATTGCAACCATATAAACCCATTAATTAATTATATATGATTAGTAGGTTAAAAAATTAATTAATTAATTAGTAAGCTAAGAAAATTAAGAGGAAAAAAAATTACACATTGTTTATTTAAACAAATTTCAAGGCAAAATAAAACTTCTATCTAAATACAAAATTTACAAACATATACAATACGAGCTACATGATCGAGCCTATGAGCTTAGATCGATACAGAAGTCGGGCTTATTAGGACTAAAGTTGAACTACTATGCGGATATAACTTTTCAACATTAAAACTTGAGCTTAATTTAAACTAGTCAAACGACGAAATCAATGAGCTAGCCAGCTTAATTACTGTTGCTCACGCTTAAGTAGTTTACAAACTGAGTCAGCTCTATTGGCCTCGTTTACAAATGAGTCTTTTCAGGAGAAATTAAGTTACAAAAATAAAAATGATAAGGTGGATGTGTAGATACATAAATATAGATCAAATAAGAAACGTCGTTTTTCCGGGGGATTGAGGGTAAAATGTATCTCGGAAAAAGATTAAGGCACGTGTCACGTCCTTGAGTTATCCACGTCCATCGGCGAATTTCCCCGCAAAGTGAATGTTTCTATTTTAGAACTTTTGGCTCATATGCAAACTTCTCAAATGTATAAGTGGTGAAGTGAAACTTCACAAGTGCCCATCACTTCACTCCTTTTATCTTCACAAAAACTGACCCACAAACATAGATTTCAACTACTATATACACTTTGACATAACTGCTTTTCATCTTTTAAAACTACATCCATCTGAGCTTAATTTGCCTTCCACTTCAAACCCTCACAATTTGCAGTTCATCTCCTACTGGTGTGCAACTGCAACCTTCTAAACCCTAATCACTGCATGAATCTTGATCAATCCCTATATATATATGCATGGCTCCAGTGATCATCTTCATCTTCTTCGTCAATCACACTTGTTTGATTTCATGCAAACGGTTAGATAAATGTCGAAAAACGACTCGAATTCTCCTTCCTCGAGTTGTTTAGGAAAGCGTGTGGTGAAGTATCGCGGTGTGAGGCAGAGGAGAAGTGGAGGAAAATGGGTGTCTGAGATTCGAGAGCCGAAGTCGCCTAACCGGATTTGGCTTGGTACGTTCGCCACGGCTGAGATGGCGGCTGTGGCGTATGACGTGGCGGCATTGGCGCTCAAAGGGGTGGATGCTGAGCTTAATTTCCCTAATTCGGCTGCTTCATTGCCTGTGCCAGCTTCTTCTGCTGCACGTGACATCCAGGTGGCTGCTGCTGGTGCAGCAGCAGCCGCCGGGGCGGCAATGGATGCGTTCCTAAGTGGTCGTAGTGGTAGTCGTGGCGGTGGTAGTGGTCGTGGTGGTGGTGGGGCGGTTGCAGTTGAACCGCCCCAGATTGGAGGGGGTGGCTTTGTGGATGAAGATTTGATATTTGATATGCCTAATGTTCTAGCAAATATGGCTGAAGGTATGCTTCTTAGCCCTCCACGCCTCGATTTTGCTAGCGAAGAGAACGCGAGTGGAAATTCGATGGGCAGCGACTTATGGAATTAACTGATCGATCCATTATCGCGTGTCGTTGATTATGCAAGCCTGTAATATAGTAATTATAAGAATAATATGGTGAATGTTGAAGGCTATAGTTGTAAAACTAGAGCTTCAAGAAGTAAAACTAAGGTGTTGGAAGCTTATTTTGATTTGAAATGCTGTTATATAGGCTATACATATGTGTGTATGTATGTATATATATTGTTTGGGATTTAGCTAGCTTCATCTTCAATTTAAAGTTATACCAATAACTTAGGTGTTCATGATCCATCATATATAAAGATTAACAAAAGTGAGAGCATGTGAAGACTTTAGGCATTTAGTCAATGGATTAACAACTGATATAGTGACACTATATATCTTGGTTTAGGGTTTGTGCTTATTTTTATCGTCACGCGTTGCACCCGGGGTTTGCCCATCTCAAAACTACTAAATTATAAGGTGCGCAGCCATAAGGGGCGGTCCAAAAACCGCCCCTTATGTCCATTTTCACCGCCCCTTTTGATCTTTTTTGTACTAGTGTTAGTATGGTTTACGTCGCAACAGGTTGCTAATTTGTGACTGGCATTTAAATTGTGGTCACATATTTCGGTTGCAGTTGTTCAGTTTTCAAGTAGTGTCTTATGGCTTCAAAACGCCTAAAAGATATAAGGTCTATTCTTATACAAAGGACTATTTCAAAGGGTACAGACCCTAAACAAATAAAATACTAAATCCCCCATTTGAAATTCTATTTCAGGTCATCTCTCATATACGTACAGGATCTAAGTTAAGCACCAGATACATCTTTTTAGTTGATGAAATTCATTTCGAGTTGCAGACAATTATCTAGTATAGATCAAGGTGTTCATTAATCAAACATTCAAATTAGACTTAATAAACATGATTTTTTTCCGGTTTGAATAACCCATTGAAACCCTTATAAATTCGGTGACGTTTAACATTTTGATCTTGAAAAAAGTAGTATATGCAAACTTATGGTCTGATTATGGTCCACCTTATCGTAAGTTGAGATGTCATAGTCTCATCAACGAGTCCTAGTTAGTTGATCATGTACAACCGAACATACTTCTGAACATTTAACAGAAAATAAAGCAAATATTAACCCAATAACTAACTACAAAATAAATATTACAATCGTGAAGTGTTTTTTCACATATATGACATCTACCTTCCAACGTTACGCGGAATATATATTTCTTATACCTAATTAAATTATTCATAAATTTAAAGATGTTGGAAAAAATATAAAGAAGCAAGGACAATGATATATTAGGGAGTTGATTTAACAAGAAAGAGTCACATCTCTAACATTTCATGCTCTAATAAGTTATAGAAAACCCTACAAGAATTTAGCTTTTACTTCATTATCATGTATAATGGTTAATAGGGTCCTTTCTGGATCTTAATGTTCAGGCTCTTCATCTTTCGGATGGAGCGCGCTTACATTCCAAGTGTTCGTCAAGATTTTCATGATGTGGTGATATACTTTTAACTTCGGATCAACAGGCTTATACTTTGTTTGGGTGTGTTCCATTGAATAAGAGAAAGTGATTTCTGCCTCACGACTTCCGGTCACTACCTACAATGAATAAGGCTTTTAGCGAAAAAATTGTTCTGATTTACTACTACGTACGAAATTTCATCGCTACAGCCTATTGAGACGAAATTTCGTCGCAATAGGTTCGTTGCCATTTCCTCTGTCGTATTAGGCCAATATTATTTCGTCGTTAAAAGTGTTGCCGCTAAAGATCTATTTTCTTGTAGCGAGTTGACCCATGTCTAGAGTGAACACAATTCCCATAATGTGACATGAGCTTAAAGGAACCAATTTTTTTCCTATCAAATGATCCCCATATGAATCATTAGCCCTCTATAACATTCAGTCATAACTTTAGGTTACACATTAGCCCTCATATGAATACATGCTTTTCCTGATGAGATGTGGTTGCTATAGGATCTTTTCATTTGTACAAGTATCGTGACTATAGAGTCGTCTTTTTAGGTCTAATTTGTTGTCGGGATAAGTGTCGTCAGTATAGATTTCTCCATACGGACAACACTTTGTCGCTACAAGGGTCAATGTAATGATCTTTAATTGAGAGTTAAAAATATTCTAAAAAAAGTTATTTTTCTAAGCAGTTGTGACGATCAATATATAATCATCCCTATAAAATCAAATTCTTGTAGTAGTATAGCACTTCAACTGCCCCTTTGGGTAATTATGGTAATGAATTGATGACCAACTAACAAACCATCAGCCGTACCATAGTGGCAGTTTTAAAGCAAGTTATAACCTGCATAGTTAGTGAGTGATAATTGTGGATTTGTGGTTAATATGTCAAGTTATGTGATGATTAGAGATTAAGCAAGGATTAAGAAATAATCAAAGTGTAATAATGACTACCAAATAAGAGCCTTATCCTGTTTGTGGGTCCAATTGACATATGCATTTCGTACTGTTTATCTATTACATATGGAAGTGAAACAACCAGCATATAGCTGTAAATCTTCTAATTGTTCCCTGCATTAGGACTCAAAGTGGATATTTCGCCAGCTAATTAGATTTTAAGGTTTGAAACTTGAAAGTAGTGAAAAAATGTTTAATGACTTGATGATTGTAATATTTTTATTTTAGATTTTAGATAAATTGGATTTTAACGATCTATTAGATGGTAATAATTCATACTAATTAAAAAGTTGGACAAATCTTCTCCTAACTTTAATATTTGTAGTGAATGGCAATCTCACCTACAAAATTGTTATAAATTTACATTTGATTTCATTTAAAAGAAATGTGCGTTCCCCATTCCGCTCATAATCATCAATTTGAGCGAAATCAAGTGTAAATTCATCATAATTAGATGGGTTGGAATATTAAAGGCAATGGTTAAGAGCGCTATTATTAAAATTGTTACTATGAATTATTATCAAATAATTTATAAGAGTTTGGATTATTGAATCTAATTTGTTTTTATTTTAATATTTAAGTTGCTTTTATCAACTGGGACAAATGCAAGCCAAGAGGTTTAATTTATATAAAATACTTTATCCAATTTATCATTCTTTTCAAAATATCGATAATATATAGTTGTTTTTAGAAAATGTTACTAGTAGTAGTAGCTTCATAATGTGTGATGTGAACTTCTTTTTTAAGATAGGGTGATGTTATTTTACAAAGTGTATTTTTACTATAAAGTATGAGAAGACACAATAAGACTAAAAAAATCACAAAAAAATTATATCTTACAATATAAATCGAATTTCAAAAAAGTATTTCGGAATCTCTGTTCCTCTTGTCGTCCTCTTTCAAAAAAAATAAAAAATAATAAAAAAAATTATTGTGTCTTTTTATGACACAATGCCGTCATTGTGTCTTTCATAATGACATAATGACGTGATTGTGTTTTTCATAATGACACAATGACGTCACTGTGTCTTTCATAAATGACACAATAAAAAAACGTTAATTTTTTTATTTTTTATATTTTTCGTTTATTTTTTTCTTAGTGAGGACGACTAAGGGAACAAAAGCTCGGAATTACTTTTTTGAAATTTAATTTAGATTGTGAGATACAATTATTTTTATGATTTTTTTTGACTAAGTGTGTCTTCTCACACTTTGACACTTTGTATTTGAACCTCTTTTTTTAAGATGTATGCATTTAATGATATCTTTTATATTTTGTATATTATATTTTAATATTTTATTATCATGAAATCTATATATTTAAGATATTTCAAACATTTTCTATTTATGATTTATGTATATGTTTTACCATATTTTAATTTGTTATAGTTGTTAAGAACATAAAATTGTATAAAGGTTTAAATGGATGGTAATTAGAACAAGAAATATATAGATAAATCTTAATAAGTATTTTAAAAAACTAATAGGTATAGGTATACAGATAAACCACAAATAATTACCCAATGAGTACTTCATGGGTATTGACCAGATATGAGACACAACTTTACAAGCAAGTGTAGATATGGGATTACTAATAATCATCTCATTATTATCTCTAATCAGCTATGTTAACACGAAAACATCAGCAATAACTTAATGATTAGTTAGTTACCACTGATTACCCTGCTTCTAACAAGCGGTTGTACGTTGTTGTTTGATGAAGTTGTCACGGATGACTAAATGGTCACCGATGATCAAAATGTAACTCATGATCATTACTATTAACATTAGCTACCCAATTGTTGTTAATCTTTGTTACCACTAGTGCTCAGTTGTTACTAATCTCAATAGCCAGTGATGATAAGCTACCATTAATGATTATTTGATACCATGTGTTTTATTTTTGGATACTTACAATCAACTATCAGAGTATTAACTTTGTCGTGCAAGGAGATCCACCTACATTGTGCGAAAGTTTGATCACGTTAATTAGTACTTCTTGTTGGTATAGCTGAATGAGGTTTGCTTGCTTTTATGTTAAAATATATGTCTAATATTCAATTCAATGTCAAACATATGATTCATATAAACATCTTATAATTGGTTGTTTTTTATTTTTTGCATATTAGATTGCATATATTCATGTGGGCTTGCTTTGGAGTGTTGATGGGCTAGTGTATAGATGCAGTTTGGGCTCCTTCATCTTCTTCAAATGCTACCTTACTTCATCAGAAAGGTCTTCTAAGAGAGATATGTAGTTCTTTATTTATCTGATCAAGGGCTAATCTATGAGATCATCTTCTCCATCTATTCATTGTCTTGATGTGTTCATCGTTCTTCATCTCAACAGTTGGGATGTTGTTCATCATAACCCATTTGTCCATCTTCTTTTTGATGGTTTTGTCTAGGGTTCGTCACATTGATGATCATAGATGTTCGTGAGGATTACACAGATCTTCTTCATCAGATTATTCTATTGATGATCTGATTCTTGGTCTTTATCTATTTTCTTCTGTTTCACCGGAATTTACTAGTTTGTTCTCTTTTGTATTAATTTCTGGTTACACAATTTTTTGTTTGGGATTAATACAAATTGATTTGAGTTTCTTGACATTTTATTAGGTTAAGCAGCCCTTGTGTCACTTTTGTATCTTAAAAGTTGATTTCTGAGCTTGTGTGTAGCGGTCTGTGATCAGTCTTTCTAAGTTTTGGATCGCTTGTCCCGGGATCTTGCACTCGAGATCGATGGGTGTGACTTGCACGTTGCAAGTGGTTCTAGCTTTCAATTTCGGGCGTTTTGTGCCCTGGATAGGGCTTGGCTGTCATATATTGCTATTTTGTTATGGGTGTTGGGTGACACCCTTAGAATATTATTACACTTGATATATATGAGTGATATGGGTGATAAATTATCATCTACAATTCTACATTAATTAATTCCACTAATAATCCAATTAAAGATAAATCAATATTCGTATATATTATCCGTATATATCCATGACGTTAGAAAACCGTGGTGTGGGATAATTATTGCTAGTGGTCATAGTTTTGAGTGTGTTAATCTATTTCCTCATAAAAATTAGGGTTAATGGATTGTAATAATCCTAACTTTCATTTATTGGTCGAGATTAATCACAACTCAGGAAATATTTACAGATCGACACTTCTAACTTTGAACTTATTTTCCTCCAATGATATCTTATTAACTGAGAATTAATCCTCGTTTGTTTTTTTATTAAATGATGTCAACTTTGAGTCATTTTTCAACTTCAGCACCGTTTAGTCCCAATTAGGTCTGTTTTCCATTGTTTAACCTCAATCATCACCTGAAATTTACCTCCAACGAGTTCAGTGGTTCAAATCAGGAGGTGGAGATTGACGGGTTTTTAGGTGAGGAAAATTCAAATTAATGGACCTGATGATATATTTCAACTTTCTATTTAGTGTTTTGGCCACAGAAACAGTCTAAGTCATCAAAAAACTAATGACGTTAATTCTCAATTAGTAATGAATTGTTGGAGGAAAATAAACTCAAAGTTGGTAAAAATTTACTGAGTTAGGATTAATCCCGACCAATAAAGGAAACTTGAGATTATTAAAATTTAATAAAGTAAGTATGGATTTCGTATCAGGTAAGGTTTCTTTATGTGAGAATCGTAGGAGATTATTTGAACTTCTAATCGTTTTATTATAATGATTAAGATGTGACAGTTGTCACAAGATTTTTTTTAATAGCAGGGCTAAAAATGGTTGAAAACGTTAAAAACGAATCGGCCACAAATTTTGATTTTCGCTTCAATTAATTCTATCAATTTTTTTAATCCTAATTACTTTTTTATAGTTTATTACTTATAATGAAACAACAAGATCTCGACGAAAATAATTAAATTCAAAGAATATAAAAGTGCAATTGTACGTATGAAAGTATATTTAGTGTTAAGAAATTATTAGTTTCATGTCCATAATATTGAAGCAATAATAGATAGTCATCATTTGTTTTATTAATTATATAAACAAATTTTTAAATAAAGTACAGATATATACATTTAAAAGAATCAAAGAACGTACACAAGTGATCGAATTTATACAGAAATAACAACAAATTCACACACCCACTTACCTTGCTATTTTCACAACTAATTCACACCATCACATCTTATACGAGACTTGAACCTTGACGCACTTAAAGAAATTCACTTATTATCTTCTTCTTTAACAACGCCACCAACATTCACTGTCTTAACTTTAAAACGCTTCAATTCCTCGTCAATACTTAAACCTCTTTCCGCAACGTAAAAATCTTCACCTTTTTGAGCTTTTAACTTGCTGATTACTTTCGTCACAATCTTTCCCAAAAAGTCCTTAGCTCCAGACTCCCCAATTACTTCTCGTGCAAAGTCTCCCTAATGGAATATCAACATACACGTCAGAAACAATTTTCATGAACAATTCTTTCACCTTAATATCGATTTCCTCTAAGCATTCCTTAAGTGCAACGATTATGTGATCGTCCATCTCTCGTTGATCGTGTTCTTTGTCCAAATACGCGTCATCTTGTACTGTAAATGTGGGCATTGTGTCGAATGGGGAGTCGGGTGTAGAAGTTTGAGGGAAATATTCTGTGGATTCTGTGTCGCGAACGAGGGCGTTTATCGCCATTTGTAAAGGTTTGAGAGGATGGATTTTGATTAAGAATGCAGAAATTATGCTTTGTTGATGATAGATATCGATAATGTAGGTTGGTATGGATGATATTTATATATTGATATAGGTGTGTCGAGCAAGCTTGACTTGAACATTCTATGGGTTGACTAATTAAATCTCTATGTTTTACAACTCGATTTAACTATTTCTAATTGAGCAATTACTTCTAATCAGTGTTTTCAGTATCGAACTAGATCATTCTTTCATCGTTGTACCAACAATTATTATATAACCGGTCTCGTTGAGTACATAATCTGTTTACATTTGAGACAGCTGGTTATTAAAAGATCTCTTTCAACATTCTATCGTCGGATCAACTGTCACATAAACAGTCTCATTGTATACTCTTAAACTGCTTTTGATCAATTGAAATTGTTGGTTATGAATTGAAAACATCTCTATCTCTTTATTTACGCTGACCTAGCCCATCATGTAATTGGACCGTGTTTCGAAATTTTTCCTTATTAAAATATTTCCTATTAAAATTCAACTTGTTGTTGTAGACTTTTATAATTTTTTTATTATAAACTATATATTTTAAAAAGTAAAGAAGGGTCTTACGTTAAACTCATTATCTATATCGAATTTAAACGTCATCTGGTTTTAAAATCAGTTGAAATTACATGAAGGAAACGTTTTTAGCGATTATAAAAACATTGCTTCTCGTCGTGAAACTTTCTATCTAATAGAAGACTTTCACGCCAAGGTACCTCACGTATCCTACAATAAGTATATAAAACTTCATGGATTATATATGCAAGCATATAAATAATGATTTATTACCATACTAGGTTACAATCCCGTGTGATACACGGACTAAATAAATTTATTGTTACATGCATGTTTTATAAATAAAAAGTTCTTAAATATTGTGTATTATACGGATTGAATAAACACATGTATTACACATTCAAAAATTTAAAGTTAACATATTTGAAATTTTAATTATGGATAGTTATTAATCAATAAATAGATATTATAGCATTCATAATTAAGAGGAGAGAGAAGCGGGAAAACCAATTATTAGATGACCTAAAATGGTTACAAGGAGTCAATTTCATTATCTCTTAGTAATATTTTTCTCATTTTATTTCCCTTCCCTCTACGTCACATTGTATACAAAGCTATGCAGACTTATTAACCAAATTTATGTTAATTGTTCAAATTAAGTTATCTACCTAATACTCTTGGTTAAAAAAACAATAATTACAAATATAATATTCCGACACATGTAAATTTTTTAATTCACTATATTCAATTCCACAGCAGCCATAGGCCCATATATACCAAACTTCTTCTATAATCATTAATTAGGTGGAAAGTTGAAACACTTTAATTTTTAATTCAACGCTCATATAAAGTGATAATATGTTTAGAAGACTAATTTATATTATTTATCGTCTTATTTTTACTTTTTATAGAATTTATAAACAACCCATAGTGAAAAAAAAAATCATGAGGATTACATCAATGGACCATAAATCCATAATCAATCCCATTTTGTGTGGCTAATACAAACAGTTCTATAGCAAAGTACAAACAAGATGTAAAATAAGTGTTATTTAAGCTAACCGATCAACGCGGACGAACATAGCTAAGGATCGTGTAAACCGTTTGCGCAACGGTTAAAACCAACAGCACGCAAGCCGCCAACGCGGACACCAGCGACCATGGCGTGTTAAAATAAGTGTACTTAAAACTCGCCCATTGAACATGCCACCCGCTATGATAATGCTTGTTCACGTTATCAAATAACCGAGCCAAGTAACACACATCGATATCAAAAGAGATATCCTTCCCCATATTGTTAAAAAAAGTTGCCACTTCGGCATCGGTACCCAAATAATTCTCGATAATGTTCCAATCGCATAACAACGCGACATCTCTAGATGTGTTTATTAAACAATCTAGCAGCGTAACGTATGTCGTAAAGATTTTTAAACATCCACTGTGACATTGTTCGAATGCAACCGCGTTTAATAAAAACGCGCACATGAAGTCATCGATCGCTATAGTCGGCATGTGGATCACTCCATGTTTAAAGTTGACTATGAGGAAGCTTTCGGCTTCCCACGGTTTTAGTTTGATGCCCGATCGTCGGAGCTTTGAGATGCTGTGAATTATGTGTGGCGGTGGGCGGTTGTCGGGTTTTGTAGAGGGTTCGAGATCCGAGGGTAGGAAACTTGATCGAAGAAGATCGAGCAAGTGTTTAGCTTTGATGTTGGCGAATTTCTCTAGAATGGGTCCGGGCCTCTGTAGGACGTAGTTAAAGAAGCCCAACGCCAGTATAGCTAGCGTTGGGCTTCCAGGTGTTTTTGTTAGTTGGAATAAACATTCCAGTATGAAAAATGGGATCTGGTTTTCAAGCCTAACCAGATCCCGTAAGAAAAATGAAACAATCCATGACATGGTTAAAAGTGGGTCGTTTTCCTCAACCTCCACCAACCCGCCAATCTTTCTAAAAAGCTCGATTATAAAGCA
>BJCN01130169.1:0-11264 GCA_018326445.1 Flaveria brownii
AATTAATTAATTTAAAAAGTAGGTTCTACATATATTAATATATAGAGTTTATTATTTATTTTAATAATAAGGGGTATTTGGGTCTTTTTATTTCTACTTCACCTAGAAACTTAACAGAAGTTAGTGTGAGGGACTAATCGTGTTACGGTTTAGTAAACAGTAAGGACCGAACCTGTAATTTCTCAAAAGCTGAGACCAATATTACAATATGAACAAAGTACAGGGACCAATCGTGTAATTAACTCTAATAATTAAACAAGCTTAATTATTTGTTTGACACTTTCTACCCTAAACTTTAGATCTCCTCCAAACCACCCATTGAGATCAAACCGAATCACCCTTTTTCAGTTGATCACTAATTAGGTTCGGTATTTTTTAGGTTTTCACATTTACATATTTATAAATAGTTAATTTACAAATAAATGTAAATAGTTGTTGTTAACATGCTCATGTGAATAAGTGATGGTTTGGTTAATTTATTTGATGAGTGATTTGATTTTTTTGGTTTAAGTTTATATTGGATAAGCCTGAAAAATGTTTGAGTTGATAATTCGGTTTAAGTTTGTGTTAAAGATTTACATATATATGAAACGTTGATTTGTACATGCGTACAACATTTGTGCATGTAAATAGATGGCCAGTTTAAATATTTACATCTATTTGTTTTACATATGTTATACAATTAAATAGTTAGTTTACGTATGTATGCATTTTACGTTTTTTTATACATATACAAAGAGTGTGAAGGAGAGATAATTATTATTTATTTTTGTTTATTATATTTGAGTTATCTATTTACATATGTTTTCATTTGGAGCAAGAAGAGAGATGAAAGAGTAGATCTTGAATTCAAACCTATAAATGATGTAATTAACCAATTAATTAGAGAAAAAAATGATATTTTAACTATTATATATTTTTTTCTAGTTTACACATATTCAATTAGATGTATTTAAAATTTGCATTTTTTTAATTAACGTTTATCAACTTAATCAATGGTTATCGATAATTTTTATTGTGTTCTTAGAGCATAAGAAGGTTTTGAAAAGAACATAACTACACACATTATTTTGAGGTAAACATACATGTTCATTGTGTATAAAAAATCACCGAATATATGTCGCATGTCGGGGTGAATGGTTTCCATCAAAAACCTAAGACACCGTTGGTGATGATACACTTTATCGCACCAGTGCACCCATTCACACACCACTAAAGGAAACACAATTAATTTTATTGTGTTCTTAGAGCAAAGAAGGTTTTGAAAAGAACATAACTACACACATTATTTTGAGGTAAACATCCATGTTCATTTGTGTATAAAAAATCACTGAATATATGTCGCATGTCGGGGTGAATGGTTTCCATCAAAACCTAAGACTCTGTTGGTGATGATACACTTTATCGCACCAGTGCACCCGCTCACACACCATTAAAGAAAACATGATGCATCGTTAAAATTCATGACACACAGTTATAAGCATCCTCTTAATCAAGTTTAAAATGTTTTATTTTTTTAATAATAAAAATTATACCAAGGGCTTAAATGAATGGGGTGTCACATGGAAATTAATTGAACGATACCTAAGGCTAGCATGTTAGGATTGGGTAGATGGAAACCGTCATCATTAACTTCAATGTAGTTTGTCATATTTTATAAAATCACAACTTTTCGTTGTTTTTCTTAAAAAAATAATAGCATAGAATCAAATATTTTTTTTCATTAACTCGAATATTGTATTTTTGTATATTTTAAAACATTTTAACATGTCAAAGTAGTTGGATACGATGTGCGTCAGGATGCTTTTAGGGGTGCACCTAACTTCTATGACCACCTCGGATAAAATGCAGTTATCCCGTTTAATGATGTGCCGGATCTTGTAAATTCATTGTCTAGATTTTTACTTTCTCGAAAAAAGATAGAGCTTATTTTACCCTTTATTTTTTTACACGTTACAACTTATGGTTGACTCTTATAATTAGTAGAATTTTATCTCATTTTTGGTATACCTGACCATTATATACGAATATGTACAACAAAAAAAAGACATTAGAAGTGAAATATGTTAACAACAGTTTAACCAAAGTTAATGTACATAGAGGTCATACAACTATACAACATTAGTAGTTGCAATCCACTTATGTTTTTATGTGACATGAAATCAGAGTTGATTTAAAAGGTTAGACGTAACATGAACACGACTAGTGCTCACACAAAAACGACACAAAGATGTAGCGTGTTATTTTTCACATATAAACATGAACCTGTTAGTAACATCTTACACGATAAAGACATGTTATGGAACACAATAGAAATCATATATTTTAGTGAAAACAAAGTTGATAGAAAGTTCATAAAAATCTTAATATGATCATCTTCATTGCCCATTTAAAAGTTTTAAAAATCTTAATTAAAAAATATAATTTAATCAGGTAAGTTAACAGACGGAGTCTGGAGAGGTGTCGTGCGAAGGTAGAAGACTCAGTCAGTGGTCTTATGGTGGTCGTATTCGATTGAAGCAGTTAGACCAAAGATATTATTTTATAAATTGAATATGAACAACTATGATATGTATAATAAATTTCTATATTTAATTAATTTTAATAAGTTAAAATCTTAAACATGTTTAAGCCGATCATTAACAGGTTAATATATATTTAACTTGTTAAAACACAACTTTTATAATGCCTTAAACATATCGCACTGACAGAACCTGTTAAACATAAAATTTATTAACTTAATGTCATATGGTGTTGGTACTTCCGTGTTATAAATTACAGCTTTAAATAAAATAGAAAAACAATTAGGGACAAGAAAAACAACCGGCGGGTCAACCCGATTTTGTAACGGAGCCCGAGTATATACAGTTATGCCCCGATTGTGTTTTCTTTAATTTCTATTCGATTCCTCTCCTCAATCCCCCAAATTTTCGAACCCTCGGTTCTGTTTTCGAATTTACTGTCATCACATATTCTCGCAAGTAGGTTTTAGGGTTAGGGTTTTTATCACAAATTGTTCTTCTAGATCCGAGTGGAATTATTGTATTGAGGATGTACGCTGATCGGGTGGAGACTGCTTCAAAGAGTTCTATTAAAGACCGCCTTAACGGCGGAACCCTAGACAATTCCGGCCGTCGTAGGCAGGTTACCGGCAAGAGGTTCGCTTCTCTATCTCTTTGATTCTCGCTACTCATGTAAACATATAAGCATCTGTCCTGATGCACTGTACATAGGTCCTGCAGTTTTACTTGATTATCTTTGGTTTGGTTGTTAATTTGGAAACTGATGGTAAATTGACTGCTCATTCTGATATATTGTGGTTAGTTTCAAGTTTGAAGTTGTAGTTGAGTATGGGTTAGTTGTAGTAAGGCACAAGGACCTGATTTGAGTTAGCTTACATTGCTTTTGAAGTTTATACAAAGGAAAAAAGTGAGATTGGGTACTAGTAATTTGTGTTTACTTTTGGCTGCAAGAATACCAGCGTGCTGATTTGTTGCAATGCCGGTGAAAGTGAGTTACTTTAGTTTATAGTAAAAGTTCGTATGAATGAACCTTTAGGAAATACGTCGAGCAGAATAAGATACTTTGTAACGTATTATCGATGATTGGAAGGTTTCACTGGAGGCATGTACCTACTTGGGAACTGGGAAGGATGTTCTAGCACTTTGCTGGGGGTTAAAAGTGAAATACCAAGACTGTTCATCTTAATAGTCTCATGGCTTTTCAACTGCATGGCAGTGATTCTTTTGGATGAAATTGTGCATTAGTACTATGTTGTAGGGAAAATTTTCTTCTTTCTTATATACAAAGTAATGAAGCTAGTAATTTAGAGAAATAATGCTGTCAAAGTGTGAAGTGTCAACATAATATGTTATTGAAATCTTGATCCTCGCATATACGAATAAATATAAAAGTAACCAAAGGTCATAGATTAATCATTATTCATTAATGTACAGCTTATGCTTTCACTTAGGTGATCAAAGAAGGTCTCTTGACCACCTAGCTCTATTTTATGATGTTTACCAAGAGAAACACCAATAGAAATATCTGTATGGACCAATGAATTGGCTTTAAAATTTAAGAGAACATTCATCAATGCACATGTGTATGAACTCATGACACATTAATCATGCAATCTTTTCTTGGCTTTTGTTTTCATATGGGTATCACTGTTAGCTTCTTGAATATTGGATTGAAGGCTGGTGGATGTGAGTTGAAATTTAGTTTGTGTGCTTTTGAAACATTCAATTCGGTATTAGTTGAAGGCCACAACTAAAATTTGGGCAAAGCCAGATTTGGTTCCAGTAATCTGTGGTACCATGTTATCCAGGATTAATCTCTATGAAACCTTTTTTTATGTTGAAAATCTGCTCTCGTTTGAGCTTGAGAGTTATGTGTTGTACCTAATTTGCTTGTAGGCATCTGCTATGTCTACCAGCCAACATCCTTTCTTTGTTTATGTAATTTTGGATGGACGATACCTAATGAACCACACATCCCAATCAGATTAGACAGGGGATTACGTTGCAATGTTTTATTATACTTGAAGTGGTGTCTTACTGTATTTCTTGCTTCAGGCAGAGGCAAGGTGATGACAAGTGGGAGCATGATCTTTTTGAAGGATCTGATCCACAAGTATCAAGTATGCTCTGGTTAATACACTAGAATTTTTTTTCGGTCAAAAACCATCCCACATGCCAGAGGTGGCAAGATAGGTGGGTCGGGTAGGTTAGGTAATGGGTCAAAATGGGTTTATGTTAAAACAAGCTATTTTTGTCATGGTCGGAACAGAACATGTCATGTTGGGGTCACCTCGCAAACTCCTTTTTTTGAAATAATTATGTGCGACTTGTAATCACAGATACAAAAGAAATATCACCTTGATATATATCTTTTCTATATTGATTTAGGAGGTTGTATACAATAACCATAAACTTTGGGGGGACTTTCTACATACTTACTTGTTTCCCTTTTAGGTGAAGTGTTTAATTTGTCACATTTATGATAAAATTACAAACAAGGAACATTCTTAAATAAATATGTTGAAATTGCCACCTTTACGGCATGCTAACCTCTCTCATACATCTACTAGTTGTTATTTTAATGGTTATTATTATTGGACTTTTTAGATCGCAGAGTTGGCGTCCATGACCTCCGTTTGAAGCTTCAGAAAAAGAATAATCAGCAGGCAACTGTAGGTGTAAGAGACCTGCGTGAAAAGCTGTCGGGTATAACTTATTCGCAGTCGGCAGTAAGTGCTCCAGCAAAGCCAAAAGCACTGCCAGAGAGCAGTAAACCTGCTAGGAAGAGCATTGTAGCTGAAGCTCCTGTAGCAGAGACTAAAAAAGTTGCTAGCACTGTTTCTAAGAGAAAAAAGGTATGCTACTGGCTACTTTCCATTTGATGAAATGGGGCGGTGGGGTAACTCGTCAAAACGAGTGCTTTATTTGGTGTCGGTTGGTTCTACCCGGAACTATAATTTTTAAGATTTTAGATCATTTTATGAATAAATAGGTGTATCAAATATGATTATATAAGTTATGTGATCACAATAATAATCTAATAATTGAATTAAAAATTTAGGAGTTTTATACTAAAATACGCTTTGTGACTTTCAACTACTTTGACCCTTTTCCTTTTAAGTTATTTTTTTGTTCGTACTCACTTGACCTAATAGAGATTTAACATTACCCAAGTCGACCCATTATAAAAGACGGTTGATATGTGATCTCTACTTCTTGCCTTTTGTTTTTAAAGGTTTCCCTTTCTGGTAATAAATGAAAAGCAAACAGTTTTTCTCAATATATTTCAATATTTTTGCGGTGGCATTTTAGTTACCATTTGTGTTTTTCTGGTACGTCAACGATCAAATGTTATGCTAAATTGTATTTGCATATAATCAACATCTGGATTGTTTATATATAGTAATACTCCAGCTTAGTAAAAGTTTGAGGTCATATCAGTGTTCTGCCAGATTGCTACTTGCTTAAAACCTACAGTTGGGTTGAGCTATTGAGATATTCTTTTAGCTAGATGTGGCAAAATGGGTGGCGGAGCAACATGTTAAAATGAGTGCTTTCTGGTATATGTTGGATTGGGGTGACTTCTATAAAGAATCAATGTCTTAACTGTTAAATATGACTGGGAAATTAAATTATTTCAATAGTAATCAAATTTTTTTATTTAAAACAATTTAGGAGGCTTGATGCGGTAAAGATACACTTAGTACTCCTTTCAACCTATCTGACCAAATTTACCCTTTTAACTAATTTTTGATTTACCAGTCTGACTAGTTAGAAATAAAAACATAACCAGCATTGACCCATTCATAAGCAAATGGGTCAAATTTGGCAACTATACTTTTAGTCCTAATCCCGTTATCTTCTAGGGCCTAGGTTTATGCAGCTGATTTAAGCTTTCAATCTAGAAGATCTATCGTTGTTATTAACTAGTTCTTTTCTTAATTTCCATTTTTACTATAACGATGGTTCTTTTCTTAGCAATATGTCTCTTGTGCAGGCTGAAACAGTGGACACTTTCTTACAGTCGCTAGGGCTTGAAAAGTATTCAATTACATTTCAAGCAGAGGAGGTGTGAATTTTTACTTCTATTCTCTACTTAATACCATGACTACTAGAACTTGTAATGAGTCTTTACACGTCTTCTGTCTTGCAGGTTGATATGACCGCACTTCTACATATGACTGATGAAGACCTTAAAGCTATAGGAATCCCAATGGTAAGTTTTTTCTTCTTTAATGTCTGTTAAGAGCACTATTTATTTATTAACATCGCTGGTGTTTACTTGCATAGTTGTTTTTATTTTTGGATGCCTGTTTACCTGATTTTTGTGAACATCATTGCCTTATTGGTGTTACTTGAACAGTATGAGGTTCTATCATGATAGGTAGTATGAGGTTCTATCATGATAGGAAACTATGTTTTTTTTTGGAATTTTAGGATTAGCCAAGAGAGCAGCAGTAGTGATCGGTAGATGGTTTGACATTCTTGCAACTCCTTTAGTCTAAACAAATACACACTTTAACTCTTGGAAGCTGGAATAAGACATAGACTAGGAGTCCTGGCTTTTTCCATGTCATTGCTTCAAATAGAAAGTATCTGTTAATTGTTTTACATAAGTAATTCTGATAGTGTAATAAGTAGGTTAGGCAGAGGTGGCAAAGCTAGGTTAACATGTCAAATCAAGTAAGTTTTTATTAGAGGGTCGAATGGGTTGAGTTGGGTTGGGAGGACCAGTTTTTGTCCACCTTTTGTATCTTATAAAATATAAATAATTATTGTTAAATTTGATCATACAAAAACCATAATATTACAATAATAAACAGCAGGTGTTCTGATTTTATTACACTTTGGGCAACTTTCAAACCATTTTAACCCAATATCATTTTAACTAATTTTTTTTCTAGTGGTTAGTATTGTTAAAGATAAAGCATACTAGTATAATCCAAATTGACTCGTTTACATATATATTGGCGTAATGGCATCTAGGAATTCAGACTTAAAAATTTGATTGTGAGTCAATAGATACAGAATACTTTGTAAGAACAGTTTAGTACAATTGAAAGAATTGAGAATGAATTTAGTCAATATGATACGAATGATGGCGGTGAGTTAGTGATTGAGTTCCAATCCATTTTCTTATACTGTGTTTCACCTTGAACAGGTCAAATAAAAGATCAGTATCAAAAGCGGAACCGGTTAAATGGGTTCAAAGATGATCAAACCCTGTTTTTAGAGTACACAACTTCCTTGATCATCTATTCGGAGATCTAGATTACTAGTGTTATATTATCATTATGTAATCTTAAATAACGCATCAGTGTTTATATATTTGTATATCATAGAAGGGACAGAGTCTGTGGGGCCAATTTTGACTCGTGCTAGAAAGTGACCGGTTTCAGCTTTAAATGCCAACCCACTTTATCACCTCTATGAAATAAGATTCAGAATGTGCAAATAATTTAGAATGTGATATTTAACGATTGATTATCATAATAATTTATATACTTGTGTTCAGGTATTCTATTTTCAACTGCATATCTTTCGCCTGATTATTTTTCTAACTACTCGACGGGCCTTGTTTGTTTAGGGTCCAAGAAAGAAGATCCTTCTGGCACTGGAATCGAAAGCATGAGCTGTTTTCAACTGGTACGATTCTGTTCCGTGGGTTAATTTTCATTGATGCAGTTGCTTATGAGAGGATTGGTAGGATTAGAAACTGTGTAATGATAACTAATTTGATCTGCTTTACTATATAAAGTTATTTTTAAAACTAACCTACTTGCCGTAGGCTTGTTTGTTTGATGATTTGTTTCGACTCTGATTAGATTACATATTTGTATGATTATTATATTACAAATATGCTGCAGATTCGTGGCTTTCCATTCTCACGGTATTTTACATTTGAGCATTGCACCGATACATGGTCAATCCGATCACGCCTGCATATAAGACATCTTCACATCTCAAATCTCAAATCTGCATATTCACTTTCAGCCTTGATCTTCTGTCATCCATCAAATGTGAACCTCAAACTTTTAAATTTCTATTTTTTCAAGTTTAATCACAAAATACTATTTACGTTAGACCACTGAAGTAACAAAACAAGTAGAAATTCTAAATAGACTCATAGACCCCAGCACCCGAAGTTACAAACTACTAGCAAAGAGCTCGATGTTACCATTGACCTAACATCTCAATTATGATTTTTTAGAATCAAGGCTCTATTGTATTTGAATTGTTTAGGTATGTTTTTTTTATGTAAATGTTTAATATTATATTAAAAAAATAAGCTTTTCATCCCTATAGTTTAGTAAAAATAATCTTTTTAGTTCAATAGTTCTAGTTTGGGTTGCAGTGAATTTATTTTTGTTTCTATTAAACATAAACGTCTAATGATTTCTATTAAATTTGTTAAGTAATATGTGGTTTGATTATAACATCCTTAAAAAAAGCAAAAAAATATATGAGAAATGTACTCTCTCGTTTCTACGGCTATGAAGAACGACAGAGAGATTTTTTGATTGTATAACTATTTTTTTGTTTTTTATTTCATTTATATTCTTTTCTATTTTGAGGGGTATTGTAACCCTTTCAAAAAGGTTTACACAAAAAACAAAGGGTGCTTAGACACCAACTTAAACTGAAATAAAATGAAATCACATTTACCAAAAAAACCAAAGTGGAAAATTTTAAACAAAATAGTTGTTATTTTAACTAAACCCAAAAAAAAGTAATTTACCTTGTATACAATGAAAAAAATTCATTTAATGTATATTTGTAAAGTAGTTACAGTTATAAAAAGTACAAAAAGATTTATTATAATACAATCATATACAAACTGTATGCAATCGTGTAACTTCATCAAAATCAATAACATAAACAACAGAAAAAAAAAAGATCAATGAGAAAAGGATTGACTATACAACGTCTTCTTATAAATGAGAACCCACGTCTACCCCATTGTGCTTCAAGAATTGTTTCGCTTCAATAACATCCTGCAAATACAGAAGTTCATTAAGGTTGACAATTTTAATCAAAAGTCAAAGTCAAAATATTAATCGTACCACAACATTAACAAGGCATTATAAAAGACAGATACTACACTTTAAAGGTTGTGTGCACGCACGACCAGCGTCTATATATATATATATAACCCGGGCACCTCACAGTTAGTTATTCATCGCATATAAATATACATTTATTTAAAACGTCGCAGCAGAAATTAATTAAAAACCATTTCATATATTAATGACCGATTTTGCAAAATAATACAATGTAGTTAGCTGTTACAAAATATCATAATTTGCATTACATCACAAAAACATCATTGTTATACAAATGGATGCCATCCCAAAAATGCCAAGTAGCTATCCCATGTCATCCTCAGCAACAATCACCTGCCAACTGGAAAACACATAAAAGTCAGCGTTGCTGAGTGAGTTCTAGTTTTATAAATAAAATGCTTCACTTATCATTCAAAACCGTTCTTTACTTTCATATGTGCTCATACATCATACGTACAAATAGATAATTTTATTATTATCTTTATCATCGTTCATTAACTTTCGTTCATTCATCATCGTACGTCATCGTTATCATTTGTTATCTTTCTTACATTCCGGGCCAATGCCACGGGCTATACCCCAACGTCATGCATAAAGCGGGTACTGGGCCGAAGTCTATAATTAGACTCCCATACATTGTGCCCAGTGGCATGACCACAGTACCAGGGTAACTTCATTCGGATCAATTTCATGTGCTATACCCCACCGTCATGCATAAAGCGGGTACTGAGCCGAAGTCTATAGTTAGACTCCCATACATTGTGTCCGATGGCCTGACCACAGTACCGGGTAACTTCATTCGGATCAATGGCATGTGCTATACCCCACCGTCATGCATAAAGCAGGTACTGGGCCGAAGTCTATAGTTAGACTCCCATACATTGTGCCCGGTGGCCTGACCACAGTACCAGGGTAAGCGGCAAGATCTCATACATATGGTCAATCACAAGGATTAGACCCCAGTGTGCATCCTTCCGGGGTAGCTAACCCGCACACAGTTGAGCTAACACCCTTCATTGGGTGTGAACCTCCATACATTGCTTGCAAGACTTTTCTTACATTCGTTCGTTCATTAATGCATGCATTCATTCTTTCTTTATGATTCTTACATCATTAATATTAACTTCCGCCTTACGTCATATAATACTTCACGTTCATCTCATACTCATAATACGTAAGTCACGAAATAATACATAATAAGGAGCATAAGAAAACATATCATACATCACCACACATCATCATAAACATCGTACATCATCCATTCCCATACATATACACATACCTAATCAAGTCATCATAGAACAAACCCATCCTCCGGGGGACAGCGGGGTTTCGGGGGCGACAGCCCCTGACAGCGTGGTTATAGGGGCGGCAGCCCCTAGTGGGGTCCAAGGGGCAACGCCCCTAACATATTCATATAGCACATTTTGTTATAGAAAAATCGATCTTCCTGTTAAAACCTCTTAAAAATATTTCTAAGTTTTTAGACGCATGGGCACTATGCACACGCATGGGCACTATGCAGGCGCGTGGGCACTATGCAGGCGCATGGGCACTATGCAGGCGCTTGGCCTTCTAGACGCATGAGAACACTTAGGCGCATGGGAAGATTCTGGGCGCATGGACACTATTTGGGCGCATGGGCATTATTTGGACGCATGTCCCAACGCTTAGTCAT
>BJCN01130194.1:0-10067 GCA_018326445.1 Flaveria brownii
TTTCAGTCGATCTTCTTCTCATTCTCTCTGAAAATAGATAGAACTATGAGCACTCTCTCTCTCTCTTTATAAAACGAATCAATTGGATATTGCAGGGTAGTGGGCGGCCATGCCCACCTTTTAAACATAATAATGTTAAAGTTTGCCTATTGCACAACTTTAACCCCTTAACTTGAGTTACTTTACTTTTCTTTCCTTTTTACTCTTCTTTTCTTTTCTTTTATAAAATTTCCTGGTGTTACAATGAATGAGCAACCAAAGGTAATTTTAGGTCGACCATTCTTGGCAAAAGTCAAAGCTCAAATCAATTCCCGAGATGGAATCATCAACATGACATTCGAAAAATGTAAGTTGCCCTTTAATGTGGTCTTAAAATCAATTACGTATGTGGTTAATAATGATTATTCTATAATAAATGCTACTAACGGGTGTGCTCCTACTTACATCCCACATGTAAGAGAGCATATCAACAAGAAGAATGTTTTAAATCCTTAATAGGTTTGAGCTCAAAAGTATGGAAATAGAGGAGAATGTGAAGGTTGAGCCATTAAGGAAGGAAAAATCAAAACGGGAAGGTTAATATGGGTAAACCACCGGATGAGGAGAATAAAAGGGTCAAAGCAGAGATGTTTGACTCTTACGGGATGGAACAAGAAAATTATTAAGCAAGGAGAAGCAATCCTATAAAAAGAAAGTTGGAGAAAAGCACTTAATACGACCACCATAAGTGGTCTTAGGTAAGGTCTGGCTAAAGTCCTAAAACTTAGCGCTTGTGGGAGGTAACTCGAGAACTTTGTGGGTGTGTTCACTATAAACCCTCACGAGAATACAACTTGTCAACTCAGGTCTACTGAGGGTTTTAAAGGCTTGTTGCATATGCTAAATACAACCGTGATTGCTACGAAAGTGAGTTTTACTTCTTTTATTAGTTTGTGTGTCCTTTGTTTTGTTTTTTAGTTCAATCATTCAAAAGACACAAGCAATCAAGTGTGGGGAGCCAAAAGTCACTTACTGAAGGCACTCACTAATGATCAGGTCCATGTACTCCTTCATTATCTTATTTGTCTTTTGATTTGTGATTGAATATTAACCATACATTATGGACAATGTATCCTAAGTGTGCGGATGGGGAAGCAAAGAAAAAATGTATTAACAAGAGTGCCAAATTTGAAAAAAATTAAAATATTTTTAAAAAATGTCTGAAGCATGCTTGAAAATATGTAAAGATTGAAATTTTAAGTACAAATCATTAACGAATTACCTACTTAAGGATGGTTATTGGTTTTTGGTCATGGTTAGATTCATGTTGATGTTGAAAAGAGGAAAAAGACTTTAGATTTGTCTAATAGAGGGTAGTAAGCTAGAACGTAGACCTCTTATGCATAGGTTACATTAGATTTCCAAAGTTAAAAACAATAATTTATATGGAATGTTTCAAGCAAAAAAACCAAATTATTCATAAATATGATAAAGGCATTAGGATCTAGCCTCAGGAATTGAAAAACCTTTTTATTTTGTTATTTTTTAGATCATACCAAACATTAGCCATTAGAAACCAAAAGAAAGTCAATATGACACCCAATACTATATATGATTAAAAGTAGAAAAATATGAAGCTTTTTATCATTCTAGTTTTGTTTTTGATGAAATCCAAATTGGATAGGTGATTTTGTGTTAAATCGTGGCCAAAGTGCCAAGTCTCGTACTTCGGTAAGCCGATAAGGACGTTTTCAAATTATATGAAAATGTAGGTTGAAAAAGATAATATCATTTGAAAAGCGAGAAATCAAAAGAGGTCCAATGTTAGTGTGCCCCATAAAATTAAAAAAATCATAAAAGATGGGCTAATGTTTACCTCATAATGCATAATACATTGATATCAATAAAAGACCTTCAAAGAAGGTAACCTCATCACTTTTTAGCTATTTATTCTTAGTATAACCTAAGCCTAATGAAACCTATAAAAGTCATTTTGATTTGTGTATACTCTAGGTGTATTGTGAGAAATGTGATTCTATGCATGGGCAAAACAAGAAGGCCTATTAGGCTTGGTTAGATGAATCTAGATTTAAAGTGACATGATTTTGTTTGAAAGAACAAAATTGACAAATATGTTTAAAAGAAAAAGTATGCCAATTTGGGTATAACCTTGAACCAAAACGGAGAATTAGTAAGGGATTGGAGAATGTATTTGACAATAAAAGTTTGAAAGTGAATTGAAAGCTTTTCTTATGGACAAACAAAAGGTTAAGTGTGGGGATGTGATCGTGTGGAAATAATTCAATGTTTAATTAACTTAAATGTGTGATTTTATATAATGATTATGGTGGAATAGGCTCAAGTTGTTTATGTTTTGAATTATAGGTGTTTGGAGTTAAAGGAGGCTTATTTCAGAGGGAAAGAAGCAAAACATGAAAATACAAGGACAAAAGATGTAAATATTAAAAGTTACAAGAAAAGACACAAATTAAGGTGTACCAGCGTATCATAAGCTGGGTATGGGCGTATAATATGTTGAGCGGCATATCAGTAGGTGTATTTGAAAAAAATTACATAAAGTTAGGCATATGGAAGCTAATATGGGTGTATGATACGCCCAGGGTTGGGGTAAGCCGGTCACCATCAAATTTTCCAGATTTTGTAGATCCTCTAGTTAATTTAAACACATCCAACCCCAAGTGGAATAACAACTTTTCCCTGCCAAAAGCAAGTGATTTCAAGGAGATTTTAGGTGCTTTCAAGCTTCCTAACATATTCCATTTCATCATTGATCATCATTGGAAGCAAGATTGAAGATTTAAGGAAGATGATGCATGGCTAGGTTTTTGTGATTGCTTTTGGGAGTACAATTCTTGTCAAGTGAGTCAATTGGTATGTTTTATCATGTTTTCATAATGAAAATTGATCTATTGAATGAAACATTATATATTGGTTGATTTAAATGATTTGAATATAAATAAAGTTGTTTGCTTGATTATCAGTTTTCGGTTTCCTTGCATCGTGAGCTTATTAAGAAAAGTAGACAATTTGATATAGGTAAATTGGTAACATTATGAGCGAACGAATCTTAAAAGCTTGTTCCGTTGTGGTCACTTTAATCAAAAACTAAGATTTTAAAGTATTGTTCTTACAAACCCTAAGTTAAAAGTTGTTCTTGCAGAAATGAAAACTCGGAAGTAATTGTGTTTTAATATTTAAGTAAATTAGTTTCAAGGTTCTTTGCATTATGCATGTTCATTCATTAATTCCATCAAAGTGCCAATATTTAATTATAAAGTTCGTGTCTTTAATTTAATCGAGTAGTATTGTTATACAATTTCCAAATATTCCCTGTGGAGACGCCCTTACCTACCCTTACACAATAAAGGTAGCTAAGACCGATATAATAACTTGTTTTTGATCAAGTCTCAACAACCAGATCATGGTCCACATGGGAGGGGTAAAGGACGAGATGTGTTGTGTAAGCGTCAGACCCTGATGACCACTGTGTCGACTAGTTCTGATATTCAAGTATTAGATACTCCTATCACTGTTAGTGAGGCTACTCTATTAGAGACACCAGTGATTGTTACAGAATCAACTACTGTAACATCATCTAGTTTGTCTGTTACGGATGATGTGTTAAGTACACCACCAAGAACTCAAGGGCATGATTATATGTTTGGTGATGTTGATTACTTTAACACTATTCCAGAGCCATGACCACCACCTGAGTCTGCACCGTATTCACCCACAAGGGCCATACTCAAGCAAAGAGTTGGAGTTTTATAGAAATAGATGATGGAGAAACATAAGTGATTGATGATATTTATCGAAGTATGGTTGAGAAAGATAATAGAATAAAGAGTTTAGAGATCAACAACAGTTCATGTTCAGTTACATACAGATTATGGAATAAAATATTAGTGATCTAACTTCCCGTGTTCCATTCTCATTTGCACATCAATGAACCACGAAAGTTGAAGAGTCTAGTGGATAGCAAACTCATGGTCCTAAAGTTGCTGATGATCATACTACCACTACAAAGCATGTTATTGATCCTGTTATGACTAAAATGACAACATATATTGTTGATGTTGATCAATAGCCATCTACGATTGTTCCTACTTTGGCTACTGAGGATTAACCTAGAATTTTTACTTGAGAGGTGTTTGTAGAGCTTGAGCATGATATACCTATCCCAAACCTAGAACATGATGATGATGCCTTGAAGATGATATACTTCAGTTGTGATGAACAAGATGATATAGATGATGATGATGATGATGATGATGATGATGAGGGTGATGATGAAGGAGATGATAAAGATAAAGATGGAAATGATGATAAGAAGGATGATGATCAGTGCGGTGGTTATGCAGGGTGGAGCTTCTAGATCATTAATTTTTCTAATGTCTCCGGACCAAGTCCTGATGATAAGGTTGACTATACACCTTTAGATCCTGCTACTAAAGAATCCTATGAGAAAACGTTCTACACATTCCTGCGACAACTACTTGTTGAGGAATTCGATAATGATTTTAGACCATTTGATGATTCGGAGAATAATGTGGATTATTTAGACGTGTTTGGGAAGAGTCGTAAGGACTTATTTCAGATGTTTTGATTAAAGAAGTAGAGATTATTGGTGAATCAAAACATAAGAGACGACTGACAAGATAGCAGATCTAACTAGTAAAAGTGTTGCATGTCAGGTCGAAGGTATTACTGTTGAAGCTCCTCCTTCGCCAGCTTAAGTATACACACCAAGACATTCCAAACCTTTCATAAGGTATGGAAACTTAGAAACTACTCTTAGTTGCATATTTTACATGAGTTTAAATCAAGTTCTATCTATTTAAGGTCATTTCATGCATTGCAAAATTTCATGCATAACATTTCATGAAATTTGTAGTATTGTATCATGTTGTAGCTTTGGTAGGGAAATCTATTATAGTTATAGTTTAGCTTCGGTTGCGGTGCTTATATAATGTTATAGTATTGTATGATCGACAATCAAATCAAAGAAAGAATCATGGTCCATTACACTGTTTACTATTACTTTAAAACTTGTGCACTGAATAACTTTATGTTGACATAATTTTCATGCATGTTTTCTTAGGTATTTGACATTTGCATCAACTTAAGCTAGCTCGGGCCACTTCGCATTTAGGGCCATTTATGCTGTTTGGGATATTTTTTTTCTGTATTTGTTGACTTTTGAAAATAATTTACATTAGTTCATTTGCTTCCGCAATTTAACTCTGAAAACAATTATGTAACTTTTAAACTTATTACAATGTATGTTTTATTAAATCATGTAGTGGTCGATCACTAACTGTGGTGTCATGACCTTCACACCCCGTGGGGAACTGCTGTGGTTAGGGTGTGACAGATTCGTATCAGAGCCATTGGTTATAAGGAATTAGGTTGCATTTAGTGGGCCTAGACTATAACCATAGATCATTGCATCATTTATGCACTTTATACATTCACGTAAGTTATTTTAAATGTACTTGTGTGTTGCATAGTCATAGAGATGTCTTTCGCATCAAAATCCATCTTCATTTCCGACTCTGACGATAAGTATCATCCCACAACACTAGCGTAATTCATAGGTTCTACACATGCCCTCCTGATCTCTACTCTTGATGACTTGATTCAACTGACTTGTCCACCGAGGAAGAGACCCTTGCTACTACATCTGACACTGTCCCTACTCCCACTACCAACCTTATTCCTCACACCACTAAGGGCTTACCCACAACCTAATATTCTAGGTTACCTCCCCCTCCCCCAGACACATATTGGTGGATGCCTTCACTAGAGATTGATGCTAGTCTCCTAGAGGGCTCATTCGAGGAGTCACATGCATCATTGGACTGATGATGTCAATAGCCATTCCAGTGATCGAGTCACACATTTTTATCAAGCCACCACTTGAGCCTAGCCACACAACCATTGATACTACGCTAGCTGACCCAGCCACTAAGCTAGTCAATATCCTCCTCGAGCCTACTGATTCAACTCCTTCGCCCGCTGACACTGAGGTAGTCGACCTTGATTCTAAGGCTACTAATTCTGTCTCACAAATAGCCGACATTGACCCAGTGGATTTCGATCAGGAGCCTACTGAGGCCATTCCTCGTTCTAGTGACTCTATCCCATAGCCAGTCAACCTTATTCCCCAGCCTACTGATTCAGCCTCCCAACCTACTGACCTTACTCCCTGGATTCCTAACACTGGTCATCATGATCTCACTTCTGAGCCTATTCACCCCACCCTTGTAGCCACTATTCCCGAGCTATTTGCTGCAGATATCCACCACAATATAATTTCGGCACTATCACCACCCTCGTTGCAACTCTACTAGACTCACCATGGGGGTGTGCTTCATTTGCACACGCCTAGAAGCGAGTCCATGTCCCGATTTCTGTTTTCTTCGATACGGCTCCTAATAGAACTTTTATGTCTGGTGAGTTTAGTCCAGTGTTTGGAATTACTCCTACATATTTGACTTGTAAGTATACGATAGAATTAGCTGACGTAAATTAACCGAAACTGACAAGATAATACAAGGGTCCATTTTGAATTTAGCTTATTACCCGTTCGACATAGATTTACTACCTGTGATACTCGGGAGTTTTGATATCATTATTGGCATGGATTGGTTGTTGAAAAAGCAAGCAATATCGTTTGTTGGGAGAAAATTGTTCGTATTCCACTTCCAAGTGGAGAGACAATATCGATTCAAGGAGAAAAGTGTGGCGCTATGCTAAGGATCATTACATCTATGAAGGCCCAGAAGTACTTGTGATGATCGAGGCACACAAATGTAAATACTCCATCCACCCGGGCGCTGTTAAGATGTATCTGGACCAAAAAAAGTATATTGGCGGCCTAACATGAAAGCTGACATAGCCATCTATGTTAGAAACTGCCTCACAGGTTCAAAGGTTAAAGTAGAGTATTAGAAGCCATCAGGGCTACTGCACCAACCATAAATTCCACCGGGTGTGATACGATTTTGGTAATTATGGACCGATTAACAAAGTCTGCATATTTCCTAACAATTAATGAAACTGATAAAATAGAAAGGTTGACCAGGACCTATCTCAAGGATGTTTTTTCAATACACGGAGTGTCAAACTCCATTATCTCCGATCGAGACAGTCGATTCACCTTTAGATTTTGGCAATCAGTAGAAAAGGACTTGGTTACAAGTTTGGACATGAGTACCGCATACCACCCACAAATAGATTGTCAGAGTGAAAGGACTATCCAAACATTTGAAGACATCCTTAGAGCTTGTGTGATAGACTTCGGACACTGTTTGGATACTCATCTACCTTTAGCTGAATTTTCTTACAATAACAATTATCATACTAGTATCAAGGCTATACCATTCGAAGCACTATACAGAAGGAAGTGTCAATCACCATTATGTTGGACAGAGGTAGGCGATAGACAACTTACTGGTCCTGAGATCATACACGAGACACCTGAAAAAATCACTAAGATTGAGAACCAACTCAATGCCGCGCGTGATCGTTAGAAAAGCTACGCTGATATGAGGCGCAAGCCATTAGAATTCCAAGTGGGAGATAATGTTCTACTTAAAGTCTCACCTTAGAAAGGAGTATCCTTTTTGGTAAATGTGGTAAGCTAAACCCTAGATACATTGGACCATTTAAGATCCTAGCAAGGATTGGTCCCGTAGCTTAGAAACTCAAGCTACCACAAGAACTTAGTAGTGTTCATGACACTTTTCACATGTGAAATCTGAAGAAGTGCTTGTCAGATGAAACCCTAGTTATTCCACTTGACGAGGTTCAGCTCGATGATCAACTTCATTTTGTTAAGAAACCTGTTAAGATCATGGATCGAGAGGGCAAGAGGAGGAAACAAAGTCATATTCCCATTGTGAAGGTCCGGTGGAATTCCAGACGGGGACCAGAATTTACTTGGGAACGTGAGGATCAAATGAAACTCAAATACCCTTACTTGTTTGAAACCCTAGCGAGTACGCAAGACACTAATTGAATTTTTGGATGAAATTCTTTCTAACATGGGGAGTATGTGACAATCGGAAAAATTCAGGTCAATACCGGCCCGACATAGTCATAATTTTGAATATTTTATATGAGTTTCAATCGAGTTCTATCTATTTAAGGTCATTTAATGCATTGTGAAATTTCATGCATAACATTTCATGCATTGGTGATTGTACGTAGTTACCATTTTTACACATGGTACAACCGGCACGCACAAACGTTGGTGATAATTAATATATATGTACTACTAAAGACATTAAAGTGTTTCAAAGTATTTTATATTCTAGTATTTTAAAGTATTTTAGATTCCAAATTAAATACATTCGAAATAGTTAAATTATAAATAAACATAATCACGTAAATTGATATTGTACCCGGAACAATCATTTTAACGCGAGTAGTAGATACATGATATACATTAATATATCATCAATATTGAAATATTTAATATGACGTATGTTCTTATAATATTTTAAGGTATTGTAGAAAGTAAAAAGTAACAATAAAAAAAATTTAGAAATACCTATAGTGCGAGAAATACCACCCAAATAACCAATACTACACAAAAATTAAAAACCAAACCCCCATTTTCCCACTTGAAACCGTCCAGCCCACCCATCACCTCATATTTTCTTCTTAACTGGTAAATCCAAGAGTTTCCATTTTGATGCAACTATTTTCCAAGTGATTAATGAAACATGTCTTCCATTCTACTTATGGACATATCTTCCTTCCTCAAATTTGACCTACAAGTAAGAGTTGTCAAATATCAAATTATTCTTACAAGTATATGACATTATAAAACAAGACTCACACTTCATAGTTCACCTACATATTTCACCAACTTCCTTTCTCTTCCCTCGTCCCTTCAAATTTCATCCAAGGCTTCATCACCACCATTACATTTCATTTTCAACTCATTTTCTACAAATATTGGGTGATTCAAGTGCCATTGTTGAAGACCAAGTGATTTATGGAGATTTCAAGCATCCTACAACATCTACTCCACCTTTCCATACTTGATTCTTAGTTCAAGGGATAAAGCGTTTTATGCATTTCAAGATCATCATCTTCTTCTCCTTGATTGTTTAAGGTTAGAAACTTGTTCCTAATCTTCTATACATCACCATGATGCATCCATGTTCACTAACTCACCCAAAGGTGCCCTAGCAAAGCTTAAAAAATAACAAAACATGTAAGACAGATAATGGCATATTCATGTTCTGTGTTTTAGACACCATAATCAACCTAACCATGTTCAAATGGACTGTTTCTTCAATCTAACATTAACCTTGGAATGTCTAGTTTTCAAGGCAACCAACCTTGAAATTTTTAGATAAGTATAACCCATCCAAAACGTACAAATATGATTAAGGTGTTGAATCTGAGTTTTTGGCAGATTAGATAGGGCAGAAAGATTGAGGCATAAGGTATGCTTAAAGTTACCAAATGGAGTTTTTCTTTCTGTAGTAACTTAGTTTATTATGTTAGGTTTAAAAGTACTTTTGGCTCTATTTGTAAAAGTAGAGTGTGACCACTCAAAAAGGTGAAATCCATTAACATGTGCAGAAAAATGTTACACTGACATTTGTTGCCTCATGACCTGTTTTGAGGCACTTAAAGTTAATTATATATTAAAATATGTACAGTTTTAAGGACCTAAGACATAGAAATAGATATGGTAAAATGTATCAGATTTTATAAAAATTCTTTGGACCATGAAAAGGGGATGACAACCAGGCCTTAAAATCTTCCTGTTTCTGTCAAATGTCTACATTTATATAAAGTAAACTTTTGGAGGTAACTGGTATAAACGAACTCATGCACACGGAAAGTATAATGGCATTATACTTAATATAAAACCCATGTTATACATTATATACTTTTAGGAGGTAGGTATGGAGACAAGAATCTAAACAAAACATTAACCGTTCGACGTGTCTAACTAATCAAGTGACGTTTTCAAAACTAACTTTGTGGAAGAATTATGCATGACCATCTAAGGTTAGTAATCATGACCTCATGAATATATT
>BJCN01130234.1:0-11008 GCA_018326445.1 Flaveria brownii
ATGAAAAAAAAAGTACAACAAAACTATACGAACAAAATCCTATATGAGTTAATCATTATAGGAAAATAAGCACCAATTCACCTGGTTAAGTCCAGATGTAGCTTTACTCGTGTTTGTAATCTACTCGAAGGATTCAACATTACACTTAACAGTGACAAATTTTGTTAATATAACTCCAACTTGTTGGTCTTATAAATAAAGTGTCTATAATCAAAACTTAAAACACCTTGATGCCTATCTTCAACACACATCCTTTAAGTCAATTCCGACCCAACCAATCTCAAATCAAGTACAATCCTCGTATAACATCAAAGTTCAAGTAAAACCATATTATTCGCAATGTTAAAAGGAATAACGTCGAACTGTATAAGAGATTAATTGCTCCATGGCTCCATGCTAATCAATTATCATACATCAACATGCATTTCAAAAACTAATCTTAAAGGTTAACAGTAATGAAAACACATAATGGTTCTTATCTATAAACAAGTATAGGTGTCAATAGTGAACTAAGTTGTTAATCTATTTCTTTCTTTAGTTCATACAGTATGCATGTAACAATTTGGGTTTTCTTCCAACCAAAAATATAAAGGAAAACAACCCACTCTTAAGAAAATAACAACTTTAGCAACGATTGGCATCAATATTAGCAATATGCATTTTAATGAAACTATCAACACAGTTGACCCACACACCCATACGGTTGGCCCATTTGACACCAAAAACTAAAAAGAATGAAATGAGAAATTATGAAAATAGTTGAGCTTATGAAAAAAATATCATTATGAAGAAAGAATATGTCATAATATATCCAAAAATGTACATGGTGAATCACAAACTTAAAGAAGAAACAGAGTCCGAACAGAATCATTTAACATAACATTTTAATATCCCATTCATAAACAGGATAATCATAACCTTGTATGAGTATAAGATAATCAAACCTTCATCTTTTAAGCAATTTAAATAGTATAAAATACAAAATGCACAAGGAAATATAATCAAACTATAGGAAATGAGTCTTAAGGTAATTTGCACAAATCAAAGTTCACCATGATTGAAAACATAATTTTGAGCAATATCTAATTCCCATTCAAAATGAGATAATGACATGAAAAGCAATTGTGCGTATTATGCTAAGATGAAATGGTGTGTTCAAATAAATTTTGAAAACATCTAGACATATTTTGTTCGCTATTGGTATTCAACACACGTTTGGAAGGGTTTCTCATCAACAAAAAGTTTACCACTTTACCCTCTGATACAACTTCACAATCAAGAACTAAATAAGAAAATCTAAAATTCTTAATACAATTACAACAAAACCCATATAAAAACCTAAGACTTACCAAGATGAACTGTTTAGAATATCTAATGACAGGTCAAAAAGCAGTATGCGTAACCCTTCTATATATTGATGTTATGCCATCATCTTAAATGAGAAAGGAGAAAAGTAAACAATCATTTAGCAAACCAATCTATCCTATTATTCAACAACAAGGGAGAACCAAATCGAAAAAAACATACCTAATTTAAACAACAAAAATCCCAATTGATTAGTTTCAAGAAATGTATATAATATAAGACACCGCTTATTTTTTGACAGCAAACCAAGTTTCAGAGGGTAACTCTGACCCGATTACTTGAATAACATATTCGATTAAGATAAAAATACCATCATCACCATCTTTGACAAACAATAAAGAGAGAAAAGTAAATGAAACCCTACCAACACCATCTTCCCATACTAGGCCTCCCATTCCACTGCTGATTGTATCAAAATCAAATTAAAGGATCTAGGCTTTCCTGCCATTCAATTGTTGCTTCTACATAACCCTTGGCTCTTCTGAAAGAACTTTAATTGTAAGCAAGGATGAAGAGGCTCCATCTTCAGATGATGAAAGCACATAGAAAGGTATTCAAAGAACAACGATTAAATGAGAAGCTTAGAAAGAGAAAAGTGTTATCAAGGATTTCATGGGTATGGTGACCCGCTTGTGGGCAAAGTATTGGTGAGGAGTCTTTGGGCGGGAAATTGGGTGTGAGAGTTAGTATGGTGGTGACATGTTTCCTATAATGTAATGGATTATTAGAATAAATTATATGTTTTGAGTAAATATGTAATTTATGATTTTAAAAGGAATAAATATGTAAACATTCTTATAATTCTTATAATTTTAAATAGAGTTAATTACACAATTGGTCTCTGTGCTTTGTTCATATTGCAATATTGTTCCTAACTTTTGAGAAATTACAAGTTTAGTCCCAACTGTTTACCAAACCGTAACACGATTGATCCCTGGAGTGGATGGCCGTTAAGTTTTCCAGTTAAGGGAGTGTGAAATGACAAAAATACCCTATACATTTAAAATAATAAAATCTACAAATATATAAAATTGGGTCCTACTCCATCCACCTTACCCCACCCCCCACCACCCACCCCCTCTTCTCCCACCTCCTTCTTTCTATTGTTGTTGGACATGAGAAGTTCTCCACCAGACCACCACCTCTGCACTATCACATCTACGACACCACAAACACTACACCACCACTAAGTCCGACTGCCACTATTACCACCACCAAGTCAACGATTGTTTCCACTTGAGCATCTTCATCATCACATCACCACATCGATCTAGATGTTACGATGGGTGGAGGTGCGATGGTGGTGTTCAGTGAAGACGAAGGGCAGTGACAGTGAAGGTGCGGGGATGATGGTGGCGTGCCGGCGGTAACAATTGAAGCAAACTCCTCATTAGATGGCAAAAAGCTCATTAGATGGCAAAAAGCTCACTAGCAGAATCAAAAGCACAGGTAACAACTAAAGCAAACTCCTCATGTTAAACCCATCTGAACTGTCATGACCCGTTGCTCTTGTACACGCTCGAGAACCAAAACTGAACTCGTTGAATTAGGTTGTAGCCTGTACGTGGGCCCATTCCTCCAAAGAAAAAGTTCCTAAAGATCTCTTTTGCATCAACATCACCTTCATAATAGAACCCATTACTGAACCCCTCTTCAGACCCGGGTGCTTTGTTCTTATCAAGAGGAACTTGCAAAGACAATTTTCTATAAGATTTTCTAATATTCTCAACACCACACCACCACCGACGCACCACCACATCATCTCCATTGGCGACTGCGACAGTGAAAGGTTCCGGCGACAGGGTGCGGTGGTTTGTCCGTGGTGGTGCGCCGAAGATGTGTGCGACATTGTGTGTATGTGTGTGTATATATATAATATAATTAATCAAAAAAAGTGGGCCCTACATGAATTAATATATAGAGTTTATTATATATTTTAATAATCAGGGGTAGTTTGGTCTTTTCACATCCACTTAACTGAGAAAGTTAACAGAAGTTAATGTTAGGGACAAATCGTGTTACGGTTTGATCAACAAGTAAGACCAAACCTGTAATTTTTCAAAAGTTAAAACTGATATTGTAATAAGAACATGTCGCCTTTTAAATATGTTTCTAAGCAAGAGTTTTGTTTGTTCACGGCCCATTCCTGGTTATATATACCCAAGGTGCTCACTCTTCCCCTTGAACGGACCACAACGCCATTGTCACTATAATCTCCACATCACCACGTTTCTCAAACCCTAGAATCTGAAAGGAAACCTAGCCTCCATTGCTTTCTTCACGGTTCACCTCCTCAAACATCTCATCGGTAACAAAATGAATTATTCTTTGCTTTATACTCTTCGTATTTGACCTTCTAATCCATTTCTGTACGCATTCACCTTACTATATATTACGTAACCTTCTCGTATCCTTAGTGTATTGTTCTTCTACATTACGATTCGAATTGATTTTTCATATCTGTGTTTTTCTTTCCCTGATTTCGGAATGGTTTCAAGCAGCTCATCGCAGTTCACGTATGTATATCGATTATGTTTATTTAAAATTGTTATGGTTTGGATGTGTTTTTAAGGGTTGATGCATGAGTGAATTCATCCCGTGACAACAGAATATAAATTTTTATGATTTAATAACGAGGAGATGTGATCCCAAAGGCTATCTAGATTCCTGTTAAGCAATACGGTTTTCTATTTTCTTGATTTTATTTCTGTTGGTAGATTTTCTTTCAACCTGTTTGTTTGTCTGCTTTGTTAGCACTAGACTAAAAATCGGTTTTAACAGTTCACCATCGGACTTTATGCTTCCTGGAAAGAGATCAGGTGGAGGAGAGGAAGTAGCAGTAGATGAATCTTTGATCAAGAGAACCAAGATTGACAACTTGATCTCATCAGCCACTGCCGCCAGCACAAGCACAGGGACTTCTTTAACTGTTGCAACCATGGGAGGAGGAAACAACCCTAACGGTACCACCAACGGTAAATTGCCCATTGGTGGTGGTGAATCAAACCAATCAGATATTGATGAGGATCTCCATAGCCGACAACTTGCAGTTTATGGTCGGGAAACTATGAGGCGTCTATTTGCATCTAACATTCTAGTCTCTGGGATGCAGGGACTTGGTGCTGAAATTGGTTAGTCTACTGGGCTTTATAAATATGTGCTTTTGCGTACTGATGAAATTATGAATGCACACTTGTTAAAAATTGTTATCAATGACATTTTCTACTTTTGTGTATGTATTAGTTTTTACCTGTCAAAACTGCTCTACGTATATAATCAGAGGATAGGTCGTTACTTCTTGTCGTTACCACTATCGATAGTGTATCATGAGATGGGATATATCTATTTCTTATCTCAAAAGTTGCTATTGTTAAATAATTTTGTTAGTTAGATTTACTTGTATGCTTATCTGTGTCATGTTGTTATTTATGCATTTGTATACACTCTCTGCAGCAAAGAATCTTATTCTTGCTGGTGTCAAGTCTGTGACATTGCATGATGAGGGAGTTGTTGAGTTGTGGGATTTATCTAGCAATTTTGTATTCTTGGAGGATGACGTGGGAAAGAACAGAGCTCTTGCTTCCCTCAACAAACTGCAAGAACTGAACAATTCTGTTGTCATCTCTACATTAACAACTGCATTAACTACTGAGCAGCTGTCTGAGTTTCAGGTAATTCATTATTTGTTTTTTTTGCTGGTCTTGAATGTTTTACTTTTAAAGTTTAATGTACATTTTTATGATGCAAAAGTGTCATGTGTGATTATCGTTCATTGATTTCTATGTTCCATTTTTTTTCTTTTTCACCATCACACTTTTATCCGTCATAATTTTATGTGATATATTTATTTGGTTTATGTTTTATTTTAGTTGTTTACATTCACAGTTTAGGGTTCATCATGAGATACCTTGATGGTGCACTATATTTATTGTTGAATCTGTTTATAATCATTTAATTTTTGGTATTGCTTACTATGGTGAGGATGATTAGAAAATCAGCTGGAAATCGTTTTCTATAATATGTGCACCCATTACTTGTGGGCAAAACTGATGCATTTCATTTTTTGGGTATTCCTCATTGTTGGATTTTGTAGATATTGGTACATAAGATTACTTGAGATGTTAGGGTAATTGTAGCTATCAACATGTAGTGTTGCTTAAAGATATTTTAAGCCATTGTTTTACTCTTGTTTCTTTTGTTATTTAGTTGGTACTTCTATTTTCTTGTTGTAGAATTCAAGGGATCGTTTTCATGTAAGAATTTTAGAATTCGAATGATTTTATAACATGTTTTATTAGTTAAGCAATTTGAATATCTTCTATTCAGCTTGGAGCATTTGGAAACTTTAGCGTGAAGCATTCGTTTTTGGTCATTTCATGGTTTGAACACCTACAAAATTAGGTTTGTTGCAAGTTTTGTATAATCTTTCAGTTTGTTAGTGTTTTTTTTAAGCAATTAGTTTGCTAGACAGACTATCTCTTGGAGCAAGTCCAAATATCATAAACCAGATAAAGTTCCACTATAGGTTTTGAAGCAAGTCAAAATAACCTTTCTCTTGATTCCAAACAACCAGCCTTATAAAAATGTATATTAGCATACATGTCTCAAGTTTGTGCTGATAATATGTAGGTAGCTCTCTTCTAGGTATGTCAAACTGTGTACCAACAACTTTTAGAGGTGTGTTCAAAGTTTGAACTTCAAACTGTTTGAGACTACTTTTATATCTTTGTTATTAATTAGTGATGCTATGCTGTTAGTTATCATATCTATTTTTTTTAAGTTTGCTTACAATATTTAAGTTCTTTTATTTCCTTTATTCTTTTGTGGAGTTGGGAATTAATAGTTTATCATCATCTTTCAATCATTAACACTAAATTGGATATTTTATACTCTTCTGCAGTTCTGCCACCCTTAACTCGTTTCCAGTTTGTGTTTGTAGCTCGACGGTCTAGGCCATAATTATAACCCTATAAATGCTTGCTGTGCAGAGATCTCTAAAGTTATATATTGTTTATAGATGACCTCTTTCATATTAAAAATTGGAATATCAGTATTACTAGCAATCTAGCATCACCTTGCACTTGTTACTATATATTTTTAATCACATCCATGCACTTTGAACAGACTTATTTCTTTGTCAACCATATATCTCGCCTTGTCATCCTATCATGTTTTTAAGAGTGGCCGCAATATTCTAAATGTCTTTTCTGTCCCCCTTGTCTTCCCATGAGGCTATGAGTTGCATGATAATGTCAACTAGGATTCTGCAATATCTTTCCTATATTTTTGCTTATAGTCATCAATGTTTCAAGTTAATGCATGTCGTCTAGAAGGTTACGTTATCAAATTTCGCATGCCTGGTATATCTGCAATATGTTTAAACACAATATATAAAATGAACCTTAATCGAAAAGCTTATTTTTTTAGCTTGGATGCAACCAAATTTATAAGCTCATCAATGTTTCATAACCCTTATTTTAAAAGCTATATAGCTATGGATTGAATATATGGATGCAATCAAGTTGAATATGTCTATAGATTTGCAATAATTGTATAACAATGATACTACAATAACTAGATTAGACCTATAGCTAGATAGTTCTATAAATAAGGATCATGAAACGTGGTTAATATTGCATGATTTAGTATTTGTTTAGTTTAGCATCAGGGAGAACCTACCTTTGAAACTAAGGCATTTTGGAGAGATTGTTGCTTCTCAAAAGCATATTGATTTTATGTTTTGCACTTTTGCTGGCATTTCATTATTTTAAATAAAAATCTCACTTCGGTCTGGCCACTCTTTTTTATCACTTATACATATTATATTTCTCTGTACATGATGTCTCATTGCTTTTGTCTTGAAGACTAGTGTACAGTGTACCCTACTCACTGAACTTAATGATGCTGTATGTTCTTTCACATGCTGAGTACATCTTAACATTGCAATTCTTGCTGCAGGCTGTAGTGTTTACCGATATCACTTTAGAGAAAGCAATTGAATTTGATAATTTTTGCCATACACATGAGCCTCCAATTGCTTTTATAAAATCTGAAGTACGTGGTCTTTTTGGTAGTGTGTTTTGTGACTTTGGTCCTAAATTCACCGTCTCTGATGTGGACGGGGAGGATCCACACACTGGCATCATTGCATCCATAAGCAACGATAATCCTCCGCTCATCACATGTGTTGATGATGAACGGCTTGAGTTTCAAGACGGAGATCTAGTTGTGTTTTCTGAAATCCATGGGATGACAGAACTAAACGATGGAAAACCGAGAAAGGTGATAAATGCAAAACCATTTTCATTCAGTATTGAAGAAGATACAACAATGTATGGTGAATATACAAAGGGTGGAATTGTAACTCAATTGAAGCAACCAAAGGTGTTAAAGTTTAAGCCTTTAGAAGAAGCAATTAAAGATCCTGGTGAATTTCTTCTTAGTGATTTCTCGAAATTTGATCGCCCGCCACTTTTGCATCTTCTGTTTCAAGCATTGGATAAGTTTATATCAGAATTGGGCCGATATCCTGTTGCTGGATCTGAAGAAGATGCTCAGAATTTGCTTTCTATGGTTGTTAATATGAACAATGAACTTAAAGATGGAAAGATTGACCAGCTTGACGGAAAAATTGTTAGGCACTTTGCGTTTGGTGCTAGAGCTGTTTTGAACCCCATGGCTGCTATGTTTGGCGGTATTGTTGGACAGGAAGTTGTTAAGGCCTGCTCTGGAAAGTTCCATCCACTATTTCAGGTTAGCTCTCTTCATACCATTCTTGAGGGTGTTTAGATTTTTGGTTTGGTATTGTTTTTTTTTTTTCTATTATTGTGATTTGAAGTTGCATATAAGCAGTTCTTAGTGTTTTTGGTAAACAAATTCTGTTGCTGATCATCTGATTGTTAGAGGTCTTTTTTTAGAATGATGATTTTTTTTTTAATTCTTGCTGGGCTTAAACCCAAGACCTCCAAACCTGGATGCTCCAAAAAACCCTAGTGTCAGGGGTCATTTAACAAGCTGCAACAATATCTATATTTTCTGGGAGTAGATTAATTTTACATTTTTACCCTTATAATATATTTTGAAAGACTTCTATTTCTATATCATAAACCGTCTTTGTTTTTTCATAAAAAAGGTCATTTTGGTTAACGTATCTGATTATCTTATTGAATAACCATAATTTGCCGAACACTCGAACACATGTTTATTTGATTATTGCAGCTTTGAACAACATTGGCACATTGTAACATTACTCTCTACATGTTCTATTACACATAGTTATTTAATCCAATTAAATATTGGTTAATCACTTTCAAAGACACATCTAAACACCCCCTTTATAATGTTTATGTTTTTGATACTTAGAGTGTGTTATTCATCTTAATGGGCCCCACTTTTTCTTCTATTTGGTGGACAGTTTTTCTATTTTGATTCTCTGGAGTCCCTTCCTGTTGGGCCTTTGGATCCGAATGACTTAAAGCCCTTGAATAGCCGTTATGATGCTCAGATCTCTGTCTTTGGGGCAAAACTTCAGAAACAGTTGGAGGAAGCTAAGGTGTTTGTTGTGGGATCAGGGGCACTGGGCTGTGAGTTTTTGAAAAATTTAGCACTAATGGGTGTTTCTTGTGGTAATGGAGGAAAGCTAACAATCACTGATGATGATGTTATTGAAAAAAGCAACCTTAGCAGGCAGTTTCTTTTTCGAGATTGGAACATTGGTCAAGCTAAGTCAACCGTTGCTGCAACCGCTGCAACCTTGATAAATCCTAATTTTCATATTGAAGCTCTTCAAAATCGTGCCAGCCCAGATACTGAAAATGTGTTTGATGATACTTTCTGGGAGAATCTTAGTGTTGTTGTCAATGCTCTTGATAATGTAAATGCAAGGCTTTACATTGATCAGAGGTGTTTGTATTTTCAAAAACCGCTTCTAGAGTCAGGAACGTTAGGTGCCAAGTGTAATACACAGATGGTCATCCCTCATTTGACTGAGAACTATGGTGCTTCCCGTGATCCACCTGAGAAACAAGCGCCAATGTGTACTGTGCATTCATTCCCACACAACATTGATCACTGTTTAACTTGGGCTAGGTCAGAATTTGAAGGATTGCTTGAGAAGACACCAGCTGAAGCAAATGCTTATCTGTCTAATCCAAGTGAATATACTACTGGAATGGAAAAGGCTGGCGACGCACAGGCTAGGGATAACTTGGAACGTGTGCTTGAGTGCCTAGAGGAGTGTTGCGTATCATTTGTAGACTGCATAACCTGGGCCCGTCTAAAGTAACAATTTATTTATACCAGTACTCGTAATTTAACATTTTGCTTAACGTAATTGGCTGGTCGACAAGCCAGTCAACGAGGGTAAAGAAGGGTTGGGTTGGGCCATCCTACAATTACTTTTTGTAAAATAATCAATGTTTAAAAATGATTAAACATCCATATTATTTACAAGACCTTTTCATTTTGGGAAACTTTTTTAAGTTTACCCATTTGACAATCTACAAGCAAAGTATATCTCAAATTGACCAGTTTGTCTAAGCGCAGCTTGGATCATAGTGTGTGATTTTTGTGTGGGTTAAAACAAGTCATGGAGTAATGGAGATGATCTTGTCAGTGATCCAATTAGTTGTTCAAAAAAAAAAAGAAGTCATGTTGTAATAACCTAAAACATTTCATCTGGAGTTTTCAAATTTTGGTATTGACACGTCCATCTATTTCACCAGTTCGACACATACCTTTTAACGCTATTTTTTTTTATAAAATAAATCATCACCAGATCTATTTCATACTAGCACTTCCAATTAAACACTTACACATCATATTCTTGTGTTCTGATGTAATCAGGTTTGAAGATTACTTCGCTAACCGTGTAAAACAGCTGACCTTCACTTTCCCTGAAGATTCTGTGAATAGTAGTGGAAACCCTTTTTGGTCTGCCCCAAAACGTTTCCCGCGTCCCTTGCAGTTTTCTGTTGAAGACCAAAGCCACCTCAACTTTGTTATTGCAGCATCTATACTAAGAGCAGAAACCTATGGCATTCCTATCCCTGAGTGGGTTAAATCTAATACAAGGTTTGCTGAGGCTGTTAGCAAAGTGATTGTACCTGATTTTGAGCCCAAGAAGAATGTCAAGATTGTGACAGATGAAAAAGCCACTAGTATGTCAACTGCATCCATTGATGACTCCGTTGTAATAAATGAACTGGTCAACAAGTTAAAATTGTGCCACCAGAATCTGCCTCCTGGTTTCCGCATGAACCCGATTCAGTTTGAAAAGGTTCTCACACACACACTATGGTTTTCTATAATTAATAAGTCTTTAGTTTGAATTAATTACATAGAAATTGTTTTGAGTCAACAGAATCTTTTTGTTGACCCATATGAAAATGACTTGTTATCTTTGGAATGTTCAGGATGATGACACCAATTATCATATGGACCTAATAGCTGGACTTGCCAATATGAGAGCTAGGAATTACAGCATCCCTGAGGTGGATAAGCTCAAGGCCAAGTTCATCGCTGGCAGGATTATCCCGGCCATAGCAACCACCACCGCCATGGCGACTGGTTTTGTTTGTCTGGAGCTGTACAAGGTCCTAAGCGGAGGTCACAAAGTGGAGGATTACAGAAACACCTTTGCCAA
>BJCN01130236.1:0-13182 GCA_018326445.1 Flaveria brownii
CTAAGTCTCGAAAGACTGAGTTCATCCTTCGAAAGTTCATCGAAAGATCATCTTGTAAGCTTCGGAAGTTGCAGCATTTCCTTCGAAGACTTCTCTTAGTTGTACAGATTTCTTCTAAGTGTTGTTTTGGTTGCATCAGTCTTAATAGATCCAACAGTTGAGGAACTTAGTAACTTCTTTTGGAGCTTGTTTCCTTAATTTCTTTGTGATTTTCTCTATCTCTAGGCCAATCATGAGTGGTGCACCTATACGTAAAGATTTTAGCACGAAATGATTATAATTTCCATACCCCTGGCAACGGTGCCAATTTGTTGAGTGTTGTATCCAACAATTAAAATATGAAAATAGGAAGCTACCGCGCACATACAAAAATAGTATGAGCAGAAGTAGCACTATTGTCCAGTGCGATACAGGTTAACTACTTTTACCAAAAACATTGTAACTACTTTTACCAAAAACATTGTAGCACAGCTAGTTTTGGTTGTTTGTAGTTAAAGATGGTGGGGTATTTTAATTAGAAACCAAAATTAGAGACAAATTATAAAAAGTAAAAAATTTCAGCAAATTGACATGGCCTTGTCATAACTGTAAAAGAAATTCTATGCAGTCGTTTTGAGCATCTGTCAAAATAATTAAGTTTGGTATTTTTTATTTATTTTAATAATGAAAAGATTACTAAAAATGTTAATTAAATTATGAAGTAAATTCATATATGAAAACTTATTTCAACACTAACCTAATTTCTTGGTTTGATTCAACTTACGATAATTAATGATTACCGTGCAATGATCTTTTTTTATTAATGATTTGATATGGGTCGGGTTATGCAGTAACAAGATTTTTCTAGTGATAGGCAAATGATAAATGAAGAATCTAAGTCGAGTGTCTTACTTCACAAACACAAATACTTTGATTAATCTTTTCTGAGTACTATGAGTAATAAATAACACGTAACAAGCGGGCTAACAAGCTAACCTCAAAACTATACGAGTGAGATGTATTTTTACTAAGAAGACGAAACACAAAGAATAAATCACTTTACATCTATTCCTGGTTTAGAATTACTTATGTACATCGTAGAAAGGGAATCAACACATTAGAGATTAGCAGCTTCAATACAATGTTGTGTCCGAAAGGTAGAACACTGTAGCCGCCAATGTACTCTGGTACAGATAGTTTTGTCTATGTAACATTCAATCAACAACTTATCAAGATGATTACTGATAAGAAGTCAATCAACTATTCATCAATTTGAGTGATAGTCAGCAATGATTCAGCACCTGGTGGAATTTGGTAGTTAATGGTAATGCTGAATCTTTGAGTTTTTGGTGGATTTATTTTCTTTATAGATAACAAATTCCCCCTAGGATGATGCCACTAAAACTCTTTCTTATCATTCAAGCATCCTTATCAGTAGCATCTCATACATGTATCCTATTCTATCTTTTAAGGGATTTCAAGACATAGACTGACCAAGTCCTTCATGTTGTGTCAATATAGTCTAAAGAGATCATAATCTTTGACTTCAGTCTTGCCAATACCAGCAAAGGTCAAATAGAAGGTGTTGGTTGAGAAATTAGAACTCTAATTGGTTTTTGTATCATGAATGCATAACCATATAAAAAATTTTCTTGTTTATCTCCACTTAGTTCTCCTATAACTTTGTTCTTAATCTTTATCTTCAGAATAAAATCCATTGACTTATACTTATCTCACATGCCTTCATGTTTTTTGATCAAGGTGAAAATATTCTATAGGTCTTTAGAGTTGAGGTTTAGAACTCTAACTCAGTTAGGAAGAAGGATTTGGATATATTCTTTCTCTTAATGAAATATCTCTCAGCCTTTAAATCATATCCCTAGTTGATGATGTTTGTTCCATCACCCTTTGAGTTTTCATCTTGGTCAGATTCTAACAGTTCTTCTTCATCACCTTGTTAAGGATTGTCCAAATCTATTATTATTCTTTTGGTACCTATAATGATGATCACTTCATGTTCCAATTAATCGGACTGATATTACGTTGGAGATTTAGCAGCTTGAGGAGCTTCTTGGACTGCTGGAGAAACATGTTCAAAAGTTTGAGCAGTTTGAATGGTGGGAGGAGATGATTATGGTTGAGTGTTGGGTGCATGATCGACAAAAGGTATAAGTTAAGCAGGTTTAGACTCATTCACCATTAATCTCTGTTCTAAAGTCTGCTTTGACTTTTCTAGATGAGACTTGTAAATTCTCATTAGCACCTTCTCTACTTCCTTTGCCTCAAAGTCATTATTGATATTCCTTTGTGCTAATTTGGTCAGGTCAACTATCTAAAATCTATTAAAGCAGATGAGTTGATTCTTTAAGTTAGCTACCCTTCTAGCCGTTGATCTGGTGATGAAGTATGTGTCTTTGTTTTGATCGAGTATTTCTTTTTATTGATCATAGTACCTAACCTTTCCATTTTCCCTCTTGACTACAAATTTCTTCATTTAGGATACATACCCAGCATCTAAAACTTTTGTTCTTTTGAGAATTTTCTCTTCCACCTTTAGGTCAATCACCCTTGCCTTTACTATTTTTTAGTCATGACTTTCTTCTTGGCAAGGATTGATGAAATAGGTTGATCATCATAAGAGGCAGTGGAGTCAGAGTCAGGAGATACTGGAGGCTCAATCGACTGATAGGAAGACCTCTAAATAGAATTTTGGTTTTTGTTTGCATTCTTTCCCGTTTCTCTCTAGATACTTCATACTTTAGGAGCTTACCAACTGCAACTCTATTCTTGAATTCTCTGATGTTCAGATCAAGAGTAGGCATAGTCATCCATCCTACTTGTTTGCTAGAGAAACCATAGTATTTTAAGAACATCTTCATTTGTTGTTTATCTCTAGTCTCCTAACTAACTCTCTCTACTTGTTTCCTTTATGATTCAACTCTATTTCTTCTAGCCGACTCTGTTCATTTTTTCCATCTTATCATGAGTTGTGGCTATCAACTTTGATTATATCTCAACAAGAATCCGTTTCATGACCTTATCAAAGTTGAATCCTTTCTACTCAAATTGATCCGCCAGGAGACATGCAGCTTTCTTGATCTTTCTCATTCTTTTTCTGAGTGGAGGCCATTTATATGGACTCAACAATTTTGGACACATGAGCTTGCTACGTGGCTGTCCTGAGTGCTTTTGGCTATTTGTCTAGAATGACTTAGATGGCACTTCCTTGACAACCTTGGCCTTTAGCTTAGATGGAACTATTGTTTTGATCTGCTAGTTTCTCTAACAGGGTTGATCCTTTTTCCTTGTAGCTCTAGATTCTTTCGCTCTTTGAATTAAAGTTATAATGTTCTTCTTTATAGAAGATTCTTAAGCTTTGCCAGCATGCAATTCTGCAAGTTCATTATCAACCTTCTTTGTGAACATCTCCATCCTTTTTATCATTTGGAATTTGGCCCTTCTTTCCTTAGACTCATTCTCAACTTCTTCTTTAGCAATCATAGATTTCTTACCTTTGTTTGAGGTAGATATTTTAGTAGGTCTGACTACTAAAGATCTAGTAGGTATAGCTGATGCCTCCCTAGCTAATTTTGGATCATCCACAGTTGTCTGCCCTCTCTTTGCATCCATGACTTTTGGGTCATCTATTTCTATATTCATCTCAGAGCTAAATAGGGTTTCAGTTTCAGCATCCAGTTGACCAATTATCACCTTATCGATTTCTTGAGTTTAGACTCGGGAGTGTCCTTGTAAATTTTATGAAGTTAGCTTTTTCTTCTTCAAGAGTCATCCCATGTCTCCCCATATCATTTTCCATGATGTGGGTTTCTCTTGTGTAAACTATCATTGTTCCTGATAGTTCAATTACTAAATAAGCCTCTTGTCTTGCTTTTTCAGGAGGTGCTAAGCTATATCAACAGCTAATTTCTTTAGCTCTTCTATAGCTTTCAATAGCACTCTAAGTAGCAAAGCTTCTTCTTTAGTAGATGTATTGAAAGTGGCTTCTAGTCCTAACACTAGTTCTCACGATGATGATTCACCAATTCTTTTACTTTTAAGATAGAGAGAAGAAGTGCCAAATCTTCTCAATGCAACCACCTTTTTCTTGCTAAATTGAACTATTTGGTTCATCCTCCTTATTGTTCTTCTACTTCTATTTCCTTCTCTTCAGAGCTATCATAGCCATATCTATCTAAAAGATCATTCAGTTTGGCTTCAGCTTCAGCCAGAGGTTTATATTCTCTATTCCATATTGAAGAAAATGAAATTGGATGTGAGAGGTTGACAACTTCATTAGCCAGACCTAGAAGAATGTCTTTAACATCTCTGGGCTCATCTTCCCCTTTTTTAGTAAAGGTTCTTGTGGTGCAGAAGAAACTTGGTGGCTAAGGTGGAGTTTGTTTTTCTAAAAAAGGTATACGCAGGCTCTTCTATCTGTGATGCACAGAGCACACACCAACATTGACACCTATAGACTATTTGTTTTTCAAATACATTTTATTAGAAAACGTATGTGCGTGCTCTTCATGGTGCAAACCAAAAATCATGACTTCAAACCTCTTCTCAACCCCTTTCTTCCTAAAGCCTTTACTTTTCTCAAACTCCTCCAATCCTAGCCGCCTAGCACACGCTCCATCACGTCGTCGTCGGTGGGCCTCCCCCTCGTCGTCGGCGGGCCTCCCCCTCGTCGTCGGCGGGCCTCACCCTCGTCGTCGTCTACCCTCCATCATTTTCCCCTCTTCTTTGTAAATCGTAAAATCTCAGCTCTGGCTTAATCCTTTCTACATAATTTCCGGTTGAATTCATCGAACTTCTGTAAATTAGTTCAATCACCATCAAAATTGGTATCATCTGTTGTACGATTTCTCTCTGTTCAACAAATGACCTGTATTTACTTTCAACTTCTTCTAACCAGTTTGAAAATCATACAAAGATGATGTTCATAAATGAGCTTAAAGATGTCTTTTTGTCTTTGTGTAATTGATTGTTTGTGTTTTTGTTTATAATGAATTAATATGAGTGGAGGGCATGAGAACGATGATTTAGGTCAGCTTCAAGCCACTATATGAGCAATTGAAATTGGTTTTAGTGTTAAAACTTTTTTTGTTAGTTGTTGCCCCATGGAATGCAAAATTGTTTAAATATTTGATGAAAGGTGAATGATTAACTGTGACTTCTATGGTCATGATTGATAAACCACTAAATATTTTTCTTATAAAGTCATATGACTAGAACTTTTTTGGTTCTTGGAAATAGGAATAACAACATCAGAATTAGTTCACATTCTTCTCCTGGTAATTATATTATCTTTCTTTAAAAATGATGGTAGCTATCGGTTATCTAGGTGGGCAATGTGGTTTACATCAATTTTGTTCCTTACCCTAGTTAGTATGTTTCCCATTATAGTATATGACTCTTTGATTTTCAAGAGCTATGCTTTACTTTCCAAGATAAAATTTGATGTAACACATAAGTTGTCAGAAAGCAAGAATGAACTAGCTTTATTTGTTATCTAGGTGAGATGATTGATTATAACTTTAAAACCTAGGTTGTAGATATATCCTATCACCTAGATGTGCTTTTTGTTTAAGGTTCAACTCTATTTTGGAGTAAGATGATATATTCTTTTTGTTTAAGGTTCAACTCTATTTAGGTAGTATTATTTTATATTGTTGAATGTGGTTTGGTTTGTTATTTCTGGTTATTCTTGCAGTCTTCAAAAGTTAAAAATCAAACAGTCATCTTATTGCTAACTGTAAAGGTTTGGTCCACCTATTTTCTTACGGATATCTGCAAATATGGTCCGCAGATAGTAGATATTTTGCATTTGAAAAACAACCTGCACCTAAGAATGATGGATTGTTAAGGATCAATGGTTTCTTCAAGGAATTCAACTTTAAGTTCAAGGCCCATTGCTCTAGCTGCTAACTACTAAAGAGTTATTAGTTGAGATTCTAAGGTATTAAATCTTGCATCATGATCTTGGAGAGTCCTGAGTTGAGCTTCCACCTTAAGGACTTTATCTACCAAAGCTTTTATCAGACACTTCTCAAATTCAAGAACCATGGCTATTTCAACTTAAACTTGAAGCCTTGCATTTTGTGCTTGTAAGACATTTAATCTTTACGCAAGCCCAAGGTTATTTTCCATAAATTCCTATATTTGTTTCAGAATTCCCTCATCCATAGTTGTGGAATCCTTGGGACTAGATGAGGTCGTAGGCTGGCCCTCTGCACTCTCACCACCAGATGTGGTTTCTTGGCACCTTAGATTCCTCTCCTTAAGGAATTAATCCAAGTAGATATTCTTAAGGTGACTTGCCATGGTTGAGGTCCTAGTTATGTTATCTCAGTCATGCTGCTCAATTAAAGGATAGAAGTAGAGACATCCTCTTTCACATTGACCCTTTCTTTCCTGGGGTCAATCTTTTAACATAGAGGATGTGGGTTAGATGTCTGAACATGTATATTAGTATACAATATCTGTAATGTATGGGAAGGGGATGACAGTGGGTCATGCTGAATAGTGGTTTGAACATCCTCGTCCTTGGTAGCAGACATGTGAATGAGTGTTTGAGGAGCTGAGTCTAATGGCATGGGATGTGAACTAAATCCTAAAGATACTTCTTCCTTAGAAGTGGTCTCAATTATATGAGTATCCTTTTTTGGTTTATCAAAAGAGTGTTGGATCTTTCCTTAGGTATGGATGACACATTTAGCTTAGTTGGGACCCGAGTGTTTAGCCTTGCCTTCTTTGGTGGAGGAGATTTGGAGTCCTACATCTTATAAGTAGATGATGCTAGGGTTCACTTCTTTTTGGACATTTTTTGCTTTGATGTGGAGGGTGTGGGATCAGTAGTGGTGGGTGCAGCCATACAACCACCCTAAGGCTTGGTGATCTCCAGCATGTGAGCGAACAAGGGAGTGACCTTTACAGAAAATGATTTACAATAGCCTTAACTTTGAGAAAATTGATTTGTTTATAGTTCCTAAGGCATATTCTTAAATTTCAAGTCTATTACCTAATTTTTCATTTAAGATCATTTGATCATTTAAGATCACGTACTATGATCATGAAAATGAGATACTTGATCTATCTTTTGACATCTTAGAACATATTACTGAGTACCTTAGCATATTTGGATGTAGAAATGAAGAGTCTAAAATGCTTCTCCAAAGATGTTGTCCTTAGTCAAAGCTGAAGCTAGTAAAGTGATCCTTGAAACTCCTTTTTTAGTATATGATCCAATAGTGGAGATGTAATACGATTAAAAGAAAGACACACACTTTATCACCAGATCCGCAACTAGATTAAGGTTGAGGAACATCAACAATGACAAATAGGCAAAGTAAGTAGAGAAGGTGCTCATGAGAATTTACAAGTCACATCTAAATAAGACAAAGAAGGCTTTAGAACAAAGAAGAAAAATAAAGAGTCTAAAGCTGCTAAAGCCACAACATATACCGATCCTACACCCAGTACTCAACCACAATCATCTCTTCTCACGAATCAAACCAGTCAACTACTAAGCATGTATCTCCATCAGTCCAACACACTCCTTAAGGAGATAAATCTCCAACAAAAACATAGTCTGATTAATCGGAAGATGAAGTGATTATCACTTACAAATGCCAAAAGAATAAGAAGAGATTGAGCTAATCCTGAACAACCTGATCAAGAACAACTCTTATAATCCGACCAAGACGAAACTCAGATGATGATGTTATAAAAATCATCAACTTTTGTTTTGAAGGCTGAGAGGTACTTGTTGAAAGAAAGGGCAAGTCCAAGTCGTTCTTTCTGACTAAGTTAGAAGTTCTGAACCTCAACTCTAAAGACCTATTGAAGATGTTCTCCTTAATCAAAGAACATGAAGTTATGCCTGACATGTATAAATCAATGGCATCTATTCTGAAGATTAAGATTATGAACTAAGTTGAAGTAGAACCAAGTGAAGATAAAAAAGAAGATGTTATACATATATCTCCATTGACCATTCATGATCTAATCACCCCGTTAGAGTTATATTTCCTCAACTAACACCTTTTGTTTGGCTTTTGCTAGTGCCAACAAGATTGAAGTCAAAGAGTATGATCTCTTTAGACTATCTCGGTACAACATGAAGGATTACAGTTGAGTTATTAATCTATTCATCGTTCATTTTGCGTTTGGCGAATTGAAATCGATCATGACGTGATTTTAATAGAGAAATTCTTGGTTTTTTCATTAAATAAGAATAATATTAAAGATGATAATAAGTTTGTTTTTAAACTAATTATAATTATATAATATAATTGCAATGAGCTTTATTTGAATTGGTTTGACTAGAGACATCTCATGACTTTTCAACAAGAAAGTCATGGTTCTGAGTCACACTTGGTGCAGTATGCTTCAAGTGGGTCAAAATTTACCATAGTGGACCTTCGGATAGTGGGTTTCTCCTTTAATGGTGGGCATGTTGTGTCACCAGTGTTGTCTGTGTTCACGGGCACGAGTGGTCCTTCGTCAATGAGTTTACATTTACCCGGGTGATTGAGATTATAATCTTCGTTGGCTGCTCAAAAAAAATTACAAATCAATATAATTAATAATCAATTGTACCTTTCATATGCATTAAATTTAAAATTACTTTTTGTTAATGGTAAATGTACGATTCTGATTTGTAAAATAGGTGTTATCTCATTTTCTAGCTGAAACTGCACTCTCAATCCCATCATAAGAAAATCCATTGCTGAGAAAAACCGTTGGGTCAACTTTGAGCAATTTGCTCTATAATAAGACTTGAATCCATTATCTTCTAATATTTACATGTAATAGTTACCTCACCTTAACCAGTTATGTTAAATAACATTTATACATTATATAATATTTTAAAAAGCAACTTGAGTTGCTACAATATTGTTTTTAACTTTTAAAATTAACCACTATAGTTTTCTAACTTTTAAGTTTTCTCACATGGAGATATATGTGTTGATCTTATTTTTATTTTTTAATCAATTCAAAGTTAATATTATTATATTTTAGTTATGTTTGCATTTTATAAATTTAAATTTAGGTTTTAAGACCTTATGCTTTAGTTAAATATAAAATATTTTAACAATTTGTATATTGTAACATATAGACTTAAATATATATTGTGTACATATACATCTTTGTTGTGGATCTAAAGCAGGTATGTTTTTACGATTTCTTTTGTAAACATTATGGTATAATTTTTAAAATAAAATTTGTATTTACTATCAAATAATTTTTTCAGAAGCGTAGGATATAACAAACGATGTACCATTGTGGTATCGTGATGAACCTAACCGTTTATGAGTGAACTACATCATTCCCAATGTCTTGGTCTTATTGGAACAAGTATCGATATTTGCTTTTATGGTTTTAACTAGATTAACCCATAACGACCAAACTTTTGTTGCGTTAAGCAAGAAAAAAGGACCACAATCCTGTCGTAAAGCGCCGGTAGTTTAAATTTATTTACCAAGTAAATCTTTTGACTTGCTAATACAAATCATATTTTCTAAGGCCTTTTTAAAAGGGAACTTATATATTTACATAATTTTGATCATAATTCACGAGAATAAGAATTTGTATAGCAATTTATAGTAAAAGTTTTATAATTTCATGAATAAAATTAAATGCTAGCCTACACTTTAATTCTTTCTTGAACAGCTCTACAAATTTAATTCGCCGCAGAAACCGTTGTATTGATCTACTATTTCACCTTGTTATTATTAACTTTAATTCGATTGAGTAATAAACATAGCTACTTTAGAAAGATTAATAAATATGGATTTAATTCTTTAAAATAAAATTAGTACAGTTAGGTATTAAGTGTGCATTTTTTATTAGTAATAGTAATAACAGTACAAGTTTATTAATAACAATAAAATCACTCAGTTTAACGATTTAACCTATATTAGTTAACGGCCGTAAGAACTTGTTTTATCATATTCATAAAATTCATAAAATTCATAAAATTGTACGTAAAAGTCATTAACTATAAAGAATAAATTGTATCATCCCATTTCTCAAAGAAGTTTTTAACGTTCCTCTAAGCTTAAAGTGAAGAGTTATTTATGATGGTGAAATTTAGTCGCAATAGGTTTTAAAGACAGCATTTCGTCGCAATAAATCAAAATAATTTAGTCGCTAAAACCCAAATTCCTTGCAGTGCTATTGTGTACATATGAATAGGTTTTACATGTTTTACGTAAGTCCTAATTTGCTTATTTATTGTAGCCTACTTGTGCATGGAGGAAGTAGGTGAAAATCTATACTATAAATACATATCGTCCATTTCTACGTACTTCCATCCATCCCTCAACAACTTCAAGTTACAAGCTTTTTACAAAATGGGTAAAGCTGTGTACTCAATAGTACTTGTGGCTCTTGTTTTTGTCTTTCACCTCTTCGTCTCCACGACAATGGCAGGCCGACACATTCCAAAAAACAACATTAAAAAACCCGATGACGTCAAACATCCCGAGAATTTCTTTTATTACGACCGCGGATACCTTATTCCCGGTGTTGGAAGAGGTATCAAACCCAAGTCAAAGAAAGGGTTCAACCCCTTTACCTACAATCCTATTACCGGCAGCAACAATGGTTTCCCAGGATTCAGTGTCCCTAGTGTTGGCGGAGTTGGTGGTGGCAACTACATTCCAGGTGGCGATGATACGCTTGTACCGAACCCTGGTGTCGAGGTTCCGAATCCTGGGAGCACCGGCAACACTCCTGTCCCAATTGGTCCTTGAGGGCCGATCTCTCATTTCCCATCGTGCAGTTCGATCTAGTGACAAATTAAACTATTATGGTGATATGAACGTTCCGATTGGCTAGACGGTTTGTTTTGTTTTGTTATTTTGTTGTACTTGTTAGGAGATGTGATTTAAGTAAGTGTTTTCAGTTGTGCGTTGGTGTAACAGAATAAAAAACCTGTGTACGTTACGTTGCTACCTTGGTATATTTAGTTCATAATAGTTGTATTTGATTATTTTATTGGATGCATGCATTTATTGTTTTCTTTACCACAATATTGAGGACATCATGCATGGCTCATCATTAATGGCCAAAGTTTATACTACGCAAAATGTTTCCTCTAGACGAAAGCATGTAACAAATCACATTTATACTCCTTTTCCAAGAGGCGGCATGGGGGAAACCGTGCGCCAGAAATTTTTCTAATTGGATTCGATCTCGAATCTTCCTTAGCATGCTAACCATCTAGTAGTTTAATTTGTTCAAATATTATTGGTACTCATAATCATAATCATAATGCTTCTATTTGTACAGACGTTAACACCTTGTATTATAGGAATATTTTGACCAATAATTTTTAGAGGCGATATGTTGAGTAATAAATTTTAAAGGGGACATTTTTAAAAAATTGAAAGAAAAAAAGACATTTTAGGAATTTCTTTTCCTCAAATAATACGTTAAGAACGGAGTAATTTTTTGGTAAAAATATTTTATATGATTCAAGTACTAAAATACTAGGAATAATTGAAACGGTAAGGCAATGTGGGGCTAACTCACTTGACAGAGGCTTTGCTTTTTAGAGATGAGGTCTTGGGTTCAATCCAAGTAATATTTTAATTTGGTGTAATGTAGAAGTACAATTTATTTGTCATTAAAAAAAATAATAAATAAATAAAATACATAAAAAATAAAAAAAAAATCGAAACGGTAAATGATTTACCAATCATTTTTAGCTTTCGAAAATATAACCAAACTATTTTATTCTAGATTTAAAAAGTAAACGAAGTCAAGTCCAAAATAGTAAAAATAGTTAATATAAAAATGCCAAAAAATATAGAGTTTTGAGTGGAAATTTAACCTAGCTTATAATAAAATGATATTTACTAACAAAAAAAATTTTTGTGACCTGACGTGTCAATCTTATATTATTCAATTGACTCGAACCAAGTGATGGTAATAAAGGTTTGAATGATGATTTATTATTTTTTCAAAAACCATTATCATTTCATTTCTCTCTTATATTTCTCTTAAATTGTCTATGACAGTCATCAAAGATGTTATAGAATATGACTTTGGTGTATCTTAGTCAGCTGGACATTATAACATATGTTTTACGCTCATTCTACAACTGTATAACATACGTTTTACACTTATTCTAACACTTTTCCCTTCTGGTTTGATTCTTTGCCTTCGAGCGCTTGATCTTTTACCTTTAGGATTGGATCTTTTGCCTTTTGGGCTTGATGTTTTCCCTTTATCTTTTGTCTTACACTTTGCTAGAATAGGACCTGTTTTTAAAGCACCTATTCTCCACGTATTTGGTTTCAAACGGTTAGTATCATTAGAAAGTTTATTTTTAAAACATTAAGTGCTCGAATCTTAAAGATATGAACTTTCTTACCAAGATCACCTTTGGAAACAAATTTATTCTTAAAATCAGTTTTCAAAAGGACAATACTAATTATGTAGTTGTAAATTATTATTTAAAAACTTTAATTATGATCACAATAGTCATCCATGAGCTTTTTTAATCATTCACCATTTACTAAAAAGACAATACTAATTATGTAGTTGTAAATTATTATTTAACAATAGTCGGTAGATTTTATAAGATAAAAACATCACAACTTGCTTCCTATATGATTTGAAACCTGAGCCTTTTAATTATTATACATGCCATTTAAACACTTGGAAGTTGAGGAAATGCATGTATGAGAGACTGATATACTATGATTGGTAGATTTTTAGAAATTCAAGAACAGTAACAACAACAACTACAACCATAATAAGAACAACTGGAACAATTATAGCAACAACCATAGGTTTTCGAACCTGTGGTCGGTCATCTCATACTCTCGTCGACATTCCAAGAAGTTCATTATAAGGATAAGAGAATACTATTGATGAAGAGACTGATGAAATGTTTGATTGGAGTTCAGATTCTGACACAACTAGTGATGAGATAGGGAATGTGCCACATATTTTATAGTAGAGACTACTGGATTCTCCTTCACCTGGTGCTCAAAAAAGAACAACTAAAGAGAGAGATACATTTGATATGCCTGAGGATTTCCCAAACACCAAAAAAAGAAAAGTGTTGCTAAGAAGTAGGTGGATCTTAGTCGTGGCAGAGGAAGAGGAAGGGGAATTGTTATTAAAAATCCAAGAATAAAGTGACTACTAAATCAATCAATTAGGAGATTCTTTTGGGAGAAACTT
>BJCN01130241.1:0-11490 GCA_018326445.1 Flaveria brownii
TCCTGTTCGTCCATTCCAAGTTCATAGAACGTCTGAGATCATTCCTAGTCCATTCTTAACGTTTTCTAATCGTTAGGTTTGATCTTGATTACGTTCTCCCTGATTGGATCACCAATCAAATAGGATTCCGCACTATTTGATCTGGTATAACGAAGAATTAGTTAGTACTTCGTACGTACACGGTCCTAACAATATGCTTCTAAGTACTTATATGTATTTGAATAACAAATTTCTTCTGAAAGCAATTATGTCTTGAAATATTTATTCTCCTTAAGAATAAAACTTCCAAGCTCTAATATCTTGCGAAACCAAATATTACTCGAAAGAGAAAATACATCAAGTAATTTTTCTTCCGAAGCAAAATTTCACAAAGCTAAGGAATATCTTCCTAAGTCAAAATTTTGCTTCGGAAGTTTTTCATAAAAGTTTCAAAGTTAAAATACCGTTGTAAGATTTTTAACTTTCAAGTAAACTACCTTTTTGGGCATTTTCTCAGAGGTGGGACCGACATTCGGATTTCAAAGTTAATTCTTTCATATTAACTTTATCTCAAATTCATTTCATATAAATATACCCAACGGTTCCTCCATCTTTCGTTATCTTCTTCATCTGCAAATTCTCTAAACCTAAATTCCCACTCACCGCTTCTGTTCTTATCTTTTTTCACCTTAAAGCTGCCTTAAATGGCCAACCTTGACCGTAGAAACCAACCTAATTTTCGATGCATCTCCACAGGCAACATGTAACATCTTGTATTTTTGTGTTAATTAAAAGTTAACGTTGTTAATTCTTGTAAGGACAATTGTTGGCATTTATGAAATTCATGGGCTACTTATGGTTATCATTTTAATTTGTCTTTAATTCTTTAATTTGAAAGATAATAATGTCAATTATTACATAATAAATAAATGATAATCATAATATCAATAATAATAAAGATAATAATAAAACTAATAATAACAATGATAATAATAATAATCATAATAATAATAAGAACAATGCAAATAATAATAATAATAACAAACAATATTCTTAATCTCGTAATAATATAATTTTTATTATGTTAAAACTTGGAATAAATTAGTTTCTACATAAATTAATAAAACTTTAAAACCTCATGAGCTAAAATCGTAATTTAATTTAAACTAAAACCAAAGTCTAGGAATTGATTAAACTAAATCCAAAACCCAATCCCAAACACTTTTCTCTCTCCCCGAAAATCCGGCTAACCGCCGGCGGAGTCTCCAGCGAGCTCCGGTGAGCCCCAAACCCACGAAAAAACACCCGATATCAATACCCAAACCGTTCCAAACCTTTCGTGTACATGATTCGAACATGATTAACCACTTAAATTGGGTTTAAAACACCGGTTACTAAGTTCAAACGAGTTTATAACCGAAGCCTTTAATTTTAGAGTTGTTCGATCATTAAGGCTCAATAATAATATAATTAACTCAACATAAACGCTCATCTATCAACCCTTAATCGAATACAACTCTCAATTTTACCTGAAACAATCACAAAACAACCCACTCGATTCTCTCTAATCTACGACCTGCTACTCTTTCGAAAAGCTCAATTCGAGCTCTCTAACTTGCAATTGATAGAGGGCTTTTCATCACTGGATCCATTAGAAGCTTCATGTAAAACGAATTGGATTACTATCCACATTTGCTCATCGATTGGACCCAAGGCAACCGCGACCTGTTCTTTGATTGTTCTTGACATTTTGAACTCCAAATCAGGTAATTAAAGGGATCTTCTTGTTCGCTTAATCATGAGGAACAAAAGCCATAAGATCATAATCGTTAACAACATCAAATCGAGGGTCAATTTGAACCAAATTGAATTAAGGTTCTTATGAGAATTGGGGGTTTTGCTTGTTATGTGTTTTAAACGTTTAAAACCAAGTTGAACAAGGCCACGGCCCTGGTTCACTGGTTAAGTTACTGCCCTCCTAAAGATGAGGTCCCAGGTTCGAACCTGGCCACCCTCATGTTTTAGTTTAAAGGTTTTTTAGTCTAAAATAAATTTCAGAAAATTTTTAATAAATATTAAAATTATTTTTATAAATCCCAAATATTTTCAAAAGCCTCCAAATATTTTCTGTAATTTTTCTAAGTTTAAATAAAAATGTTTTTCTTAATAAAAAATTTTAGCAAAGCTTGTTTGAAGAATAATTTTGAATTGAAAATAATAATTAGTAAATTATTATTGGACCAAAGATCCCTTTTCAATTAATTTTGTTTAAATAGTAATAAATTTTAGTTATAAAATTCTATATAAACTTTATATACAACCTTTTAAATTATTATAATTATTTATTTTCACATCTGCGAATAAAATATAAATATATATATTTTCCAAGAAAATATAAATTTATTCCATTTTGTTAAATATAATTATTCGACAAATACCAAATTGAAACCTTAGTTCTCGTTAATTTATTAAACTTATAATTTAACTTAAATCTTGTAAATATATATATTTAGGTGCCTTGTGACGGTTTACGTTGGAACGACGCCTATCGTCATTCTTATATTTATTTGCCATGTGAGTATTTCTATACCCCTTTTTCATATTTTCACACTTTGGGGTGAAACAGGTTACCTTATAATCATTGCACTTGTAAATTCGTTTGATTCTTGTAAACTTTTGGCAATTCACTTATATGTTGTAGTTAGCTGACCTTCGTAATTACCATGTATTGACGATTATATGTACAATCATTAACTATTGCTAGCCTGGTGACGTCATAGATCTATGGGCTTGACAAGCCTGCTTGGTTAATCCAAGTACACTTAGCTAATCGTATAAACTTGTAAACGTGGAAAACTTGTAAATGTGGAAAACTTGTAAACTGTCAAGGTTTGATTGTGCATCTGTCTTACATCCCTAGTTACTTTGTTCACTAATCTATAACATGAATTGCCATCTTTTATATACTTATGTATTGAAAACTATAGAAATCTCACATTATGTTTCAGGAAACGTGCAAGTTTAATTGCCACTTTTGAAGCTTATTCACACCTAGGAATGGACCTAGTTAAATAAATGAATGAACTTGAAATATTACTTATTAGGTATTTTGATTTCTTATTTGAGACTTATGTTTGTAATGTTACATCTAAAACTTATGATAATAATATTTGCATTTAAAGATAGCGTTATTTGGCTGTGAACAATCTTAACCCTCACATCTCGACGATTCCGCCGTTAAGGTTGGGGTGTGACAGATTGGTATCATTTTCCAAAGAAACAGTTTTTCAGAGCAAGAGTTTATAACCATTGGAAGTTATTATGCTACATCTTTTAGCATTGCATGTCCAAAAGAAGTGCTGGATGGAATTCATTTCCAGTGGACATTGCATCCCCGATAGTTGCCATTGCTACAAATAGAAGATTTAATATAGCAAAGTGGATTCTAAATGGATTTATCTTAAACCTTGAAAAAGGTATCAGGAACAAGTATCTAATGTATCCAACTTTCCTACAAATGATAATAAATGAAAAATATCCAGATATCCAAGTCTATGGTGTTGGTGGTGATGTCTTGGAACTTGAACATATGACTTTGATATCATATAAGAGACTAGCCATGATCACAGGTACCCTAAATGTACCTATGTTCCAATATATGAGGGATGTTGCCAATGATAATGTGAATATCAACTTATATAGAAGTGCCAATGATAATGTGATATAAGAGACTTCCACTTGATAGAAGGTGAACCAGTGGATCCTGCTGATCTAGTTGATGAAGTCCCTCAAGTCTTATCTGATGATGATAATGAAGAAAATGATGAAGATGATGATGAAGATGACATGATGATGAAGATGATGTAAGTTCATCATGTGACAGTGATGATGATGGTGCTGCGGGTGCAGCTGAGGCACATCAAGCAGATAGTAGTGAGTCTACTACTTCTGATCATGCTGCTGAGGCACGTGATGCTGGTGAAGGAACTTCTGGTGGATTAACTCAAGATGAAGCTATGACTGAAGCTCAAGGTGATGAGGAAGCATATGCTAATGTTCAAAATCAAACATTTGATTTTGATTTCATGGATGCTATATTGTCTGAGCCTGTATTCCAAATTGCCACTCCAATTGAAGCTGAAGAAATTGTAGTTGCTACAACACACAATGTGTCTATACAGACTCTGATGAAATTATTGATGTGGATGAGTTGGAAAAGTTAAAAGAAACCAATATGGCTCAACAAAAGGAAATTGGTGATTTGAAAGAAGAAAATTTGAAGCTTAAAGAAGTTGTTCAAATGAAGGATGTTGAGATTGTTACTTTGGTGAAAGATAAAGTTGAAACTATGAAAACTTTTGAGGTGATGATAAGGGATTATGATATAATCGAGGAGAAATTCAAAAAGCTAACTAAAGAACATGATGTGATGAAAGAGGAGTTAGCTAAACCTAAAAGATAATCAAAAGTCTGATTCTCCTGAGATTGTGATTGCGTCTGAAATCAGTCCAATCAACATTGAGGAAACTCCTATTGTTGATATGGGAAAAAGAAAACATGATGAGGTAGATGATCTAGTGTTACCTGAATCCTCCTCAAAAATACAAAAGATAGATCAAAGTCAGGAATAGCAAGAGCAACATGTTCAAGAACAGATTGGTGCTCTTGATGACATAGAAGAAGTGTTTGAAGATGATTGGTATGATGAAGTTCTTGAAGATAAAGACATTGATAAAGCTAACTTTGAACAGAACTTCACACCAGTTGAAACAACTCAAGAGGAGATACCAATTGACTTTGAAGACAGATATAATTTTTTGGTAAGGATGAAATATAACATAATATTTCTGGGTGGCTTGACTGTTACTCAGATAAATGAAGATTATGAAAAGTGTATAACACTTGAGTCAGTAGCCCCAGTTGATCCTAATGAAATAGTGGTTGAGCATGGTGAGTGGAACCCACTTCAAGAAAGCATTAATATAGAAGAGATGCCTAGCTCTAAACTTTACCATCTTGATCTGAAAGAGATGAGTATTATAGCTTTGAGATCTTGGTTGCAAGCTAGAAATTATCCCTGGAAGAGGCTTAAACGACTTCAAGGTGAATCATTGAGGAATCTTGTCAGAAGCTTTCAAGCAACTGAAAAGCAATCAAACAAGATGATTATTCTTGATACTAACAATCCTCAATACTTGGAGATCACTAAGAGGACACGGATGTTAAAACCACAAGAGATCCGATCGATGGCTCAAAAGACCAATCTGTATGAAAGAAGAAAAGAGCTTATGAAGATGTTTCTTGAATCAGAGAAACAAGCTTACAAGGTTTCTCTTGATCAGAAACAATTATTCAATAAAGCTAGATCGACTGGAGACTTAGTTAGAAATGTACTGTAGAAAGGACAATCAATCTCTAAGTTCTTAAATTCTATGATTGCTCCTGTCTCTACAAACCAAGTAAAAATAGTTGGGTGGAAGTATGATGAAATATTTGATGCCTTCTTGATTAAGCGAGTAAATGCTGTATGTTATGTATATCATTTTTACTCGAGCATTATCAAGCTTCCAGTTCAAGACCTCAAGGAGTTGAATAAACTACCTTTAATTAATCCAACTGGAGCTAAACAAGGTGAAATGTTTGTTAAGCTTTTACACCGAGGGATAACTTGAGCAAGTGCATTCTTGGAAACGAGATGTTCACAAGAAGATAAAGAATATTTTTCTACTTTGAAGAAGAATAGGAAGTTCAAAGGGAAACAATCAGAAGATGAACACTTCTTGACTGATTTTTGTGATCAGTACTTTGAGAAAGTAACCACTCCAGGATTGAAAGTCATAGAAGGGACTCAAAAGTCAGAACCAAATCCTGAGATCGTTCTACAGCATAGAAACATTTGAGCTCAAACTAGTCCGAAATCTCGAGAATTGGGATGAGGACATGATCACTTTGTTTGGTGTTTTTGAGCTTAAACTGTTACACCCGAGCTACATTTTATTCCTCTCAGTCCAAAAATTTGAAAGAGTATCTCCAGAGATTGCAAAGAATGACAAGAAATACTTTATCTCAATCATTAAAGTTAAGAATGTTGCAATGGAGAGAATCTCATTAAGGAAAGCGTTGGCTAATGCTAACATTGTCAAGAAGGACATCAAAGAGATTGAATTTATGAGGATATCGAGCAAAGGTGTGTTGGAGGTGTATTCAAAAGGTAGTTCAAAACCTATCGAGCTATATGCCAATATTGATATTACGATCTTATCAAAAGATACACTAGAGGTGATGAACAAAATGGAGATAAAGACAAACAAGGCTAAGCCTGAACAAGGTGTCTTAGCAAGCAAGTTCAAATCTACAATTGCTAAAGCCTTAAAAGAACAAGTGTTATACAAGGAAAAGCCAATGATTAAGATTAAAGAAGAACCTGAAGATTACTTTGAAGTTTGAAGATGGAAGAAGAGAAGAAAAAGAAGACTGAGCTGAAAAAACTAAAGCTGAAAGAAGACAGAAGACTGAAGAAAAGAGAAGATAAAGACTGAAGAGAAGAATGCAGGTAAAGAAAAAGAAGACAAAGATAAAGAAGACTAAACATTTTTGAAGACTGAAGACCATATAAATCTTAGGGGGAGTATTGTTAGTACTTCTTAAAGACTAACATGTTGTCTATATTTGTCTTTGTATTATAAGTTTTGTCATAGTATAGGGACTACTCTTATAAATAGTAGTTCCTTGTTTATTGATAGTATAAATAGCTTAGATTTGAGTAGGTTAGACTAAGACTTTGAATGAACTGCTCTTACACTTGTAATTGTCTTTGCTATTATCAATAAACTTCTATGAATTTTTCTTGATATTGTGCATTGATTTGATTACTATGTTTGTTTTTGATTGAATGGCCTTCTAATATCATCACAGATCTATACATTTGATCCTATCACTGTTTAATGATAAAAACAACTCATTATGTATTGTTTTGTAATAAGACAACACTTTTGTGTTATTTAACGTTAAGACAACACGTTATGTGTTGTTTTAGGGTAAAACAACACATTATATGTTGTTTTAGGGTAAAACAACACGTTAAATTCTGGTTTAGGGTAAAACATAATGTTTTGTGTTGTTTAATGTTAAAAAAACTTGAAATTATTCTAAAATTATGTTGTTTTACGATATACCATAAAATAGTATCCTCTGTTACGACTATCATAAAATAGCACATTTTGTATTGCTTTAAAGGCAAATAACATGTTGTGTTTATTTTATCGCATGTTATGAAATTTAGCACATTTCCTTCTCTCTTTTCTCAAATCCAACACATTCGACAAACGTAATTTAGGATAAGTACCATAGAGATGACACATTTCATCAAAGGAAGAAAACACCATACCAACTTTAGGTTTACATGAATCAGTAATCTGAGAGCGTAATACTTCTTACCAGGGGAGCTACAAAAGCCTGAAATTAACAATAAAACACAAAGAAATAAAGGATCAAATAACATAGCTGATATAAATAGAATAATAAGTAGCACTGTCAGGAAAACAACACAATATGGTAAAAAGTACAATCAATTGTGCTAATATAAAAAATAGTATAAAAATTGTATTTCAAATCTCAAGAAATAGTACGATCGAGTGTGCTTATATAAAAAATAGTATTAAAAATCATATATCAAATCTCAAAATAAGAAAACACAATCAATTGATTGAATTATATTATTAATTTAAACATCATTGCTCATGTTTGAAGACATGATATAACTCATGAAGTAGGAAATTAAGCAGATCAAAGTGAATCTTGAGTAAAACAACTTTTGTTATATAGAGATGATGTTTTAGCCTATAAATATGAACAAAACTAAATGAAATCTGAATGAAAAACAAGATACGTCTATTTTTCATATCAATCAAAATAATAATGAATGCAATATCGAACTATATTTGTTTAAACCTGATGATAGCAAAAGATGAAGAAGATGAAATTGATGAAGAAGATGAAGTTGATGAAGAAGAGCTCAAGAACACATTATCTATAAAAAAATTGATTCTATATTGAAATTAAATTAATTTTTGATTGAATGAAATAAATGTCACACCCCAGCTGAGAGCGGAAACACGGGGATGTAACGAGACGGGATCGTCATAACACATTGTTAACAATATAAATGCAATATATGTAATTGATGATAAAGCGTCATGACGACACACGACACAAAGGAGACTCGTGTCGTGTTTAGTCAATATTCATGACAACATAGCCATAAGCATAAACTTGTAATTGATTCACATAACCAAAAATAATAATATTGTAATGTATTTCCCACAACCCGTGAACAAGTATCCAAAAGAATAATTGTATGTAATCAGGCCAACAATGTTTCAAAAGAAAGTTTGTCAAGTATTGTATAGTCTCAAAATGCATCCTAGGGTCTCCACTAAGGCAGCACACCTAGATCTTCAATTAACATTGTCATCTAAAAAGATATGCTCAAAATGGTCAACAAAATTGTTGGTGAGCTTGCAGGTTTAAATAGTAAGTAAATTGATGCTGCATAATTGTTTCGTGGAATACCGTGATTACAGTTATAAGTAAGCAAAATAACATGACAATGAGCTTTACAACCAAACCTAATGATGTACACACAGAATATTGTCGGAATATATTCACCCAAGGTCCCGTTCCTGGCCACTATTGGTACCAACTAGTATACCAACAAACAAGGGTGGGGGTGTCAACCCAATAGTACTACCAATACCTATCCGTCGGTTCCAACACCGGAATTAAATGGTTGTAAATAAAGTATCACACAACGACTCATGTATGTATCAGATAAGTACTTACAAACAGTAACCCATTGATTCCAAGAATGTAAGTTGTACAGCATAAAAATGGGTGAGCATACATTTCCCCCATGTTTGTAAATAATTGAAGTATTGAATAAGCATAAAAAGGGCCACTAAACTCACTTGTTTGGTGGTAAGTATGAATGATCAAAGTTCCAGATGTTGTATGCAATAAAAGGTCAAACACCTATTAATAGTTATCGTTAAGCATTAATGATACGCATAAAGAAAATAATAACGTTCGGTCGGTTCGGGTTGCATTGGTTCGGTCGCGTGTAAAGCACATAAACAAACATATGTATTAGATCTTATGTAGATCCAAGTACTAGAAATCGTTGCCATTGCTGATGATATTTGTGTAAAAGTGTCATTGTTATTAGAGAAGTACTTGGTAAATATCGTTGGTTAGAAATCGGTTATTGATAATTGTAAAATGTTAAAGTTGATTTGATTTGTGATAACATTAGTAAGTTTGATAGCGTTAACTTAAATATTTTCAATAGCAACGGTAACCGTGCCGATGTTACCTTAACATCACACGACATATACGCACCACACACAAGAAGAAACTCACATACAACAACTCCGGTCGTGCGACATGACCAGCATTCAGTCGATTGAACCTTCATTCGTGCGACTCAGCATTCGATCGTACCACACAACACCCAATCGCACGACTCAACATCCATACGCATGAATCAACCTTCATTCGTACGAATGAGCTTCATTCGTACGACTGAACCTCCATTCATGCGACTAGGCATTCTGTCGTGCGACACACGCACAATCGCACACATTCATTTGGTCGTATTAACTCAATCGCACGCATTCATTCATCCGCAGGACTCAATCGCACGCATACACACAGTCGCACGACTCAGACGCACGACACACCCAGTCAAACAACTCAGTCGCACGATAGACACAGTCGCAAGACTCAGTCGCACAACACACCCAGTCGCATGGCTCAGTTGCACGGCAGACCCATTCGCCAGAACAGCAGAATCGCGACTGCAGAAGTGTGGAGCAGCCTTCGGCAGCTCCGTGCACAAGATTTACACTATAAGCACTTCCAGAAACATATTTCACACACACACCAACCAGAAGAACGCACGAAAAGACATCTCACGCACCCATACGACCTCTTGTGCTCGGGTTGGCCCCGACCACCCGAAACCCTTTGACGATAGCAGAAAGACAAGCAAGAAAAGGGACGACGAAGGTCATCTACCTGCAAGAATGGAGTAGACTCAGCTGTAGCCGAGGCCTTGACGGTGAAAATGCAAAAAAGGGGCAGTTTTGGTGCAAGGAGGAGGAGAAAAGTGGAAGAAGAAGATGATGAGGAAGAAGATGAAATGGAGGCTGGGCTGGAAATGGGGTACATATACCCAGCCCTAGTTTGTCAAAATGTCATATTTGGTCCCTGCACTTAACCCCTGAGTTCCCAAGTTTGTTTTTAGTTAAAAACGACCTTAAATCGGTTAGTTATATCAATGAAAAAATGTAAGTGATGGTATTAATAACTTAAAAATGGTCTTATTAATAACAATAATAATAAATAACGATAGGCTTAATAGTAACGATAACGATGATTTTAAAGATTTCTAAGATAACAACAACGCTGACAACGAGGACACAAACAACATGATAATAAGCAAGAATAATGTACACACGAATAGTTTATAAAGTTAAGGAATGAATGATCATAGAAAGGTTAATGGAAGTCATGTTAAATGACGGACCTTTCGGTGACGGATGTCACAGTATCACCCAGTTGAGAGAATTTCGTCACGAAATTCAGCTGGAGTTAGGTCCGAGAGTGTCATCCACGAATAGGTGCGGATACTTGAGTTTCATCTGGTCTTCCCGTTCCCATGTGAATTCTGGTCCTCGTTTGGAGTTCCGTCTCATGTGGACAATTGGTATCTTGCTACGCTTTAGTTGTTTGACCTTTTGGTCTATGATCTCGATAGGTTCTTCGACCAAATGAAGCTTTTCATCGATCTTCATTTCCTCAATTGGTACATGAAGAGTTTCATCACCAAGCACTTCTTGAGGTTTGATACGTGAAATGTATCGTGTACACCACTGAGTTCTGGTGGCAACCTTAATCGATATGCCACTAGACCGATTCTTTCCGTGATTTCGAATGGTCCTACGTATCTCGGGGCTAACTTCCCTTTCTTTCCAAATCGTATAATCCCTTTCCATGGAGAGACTTTGAGTAGAATGTGATCTCCCATGTTGAATTCTAGAGGTTTCCGACGGTTGTCGGCGTAGCTCTTTTGGCGATCTCTGGCTGCTTTTAGTCTGTCTTTAATCTGGAAAATTTTGTTTGTTGTTTCCTGAATGATCTCTGGGCCTATCAGCTGGCTTTCACCAATCTCTGTCCAACAAACTGGAGATCTACATTTCCTCCGATACAATGCTTCAAATGGAGCGCATCCAATGCTAGTATGGTAGCTGTTGTTGTAAGAGAACTCAATTAGTGGTAGATGAGTGTCCCAACTACCACCAAAGTCGATTACACAAGCCCCGAGCATGTCTTCCAATGTCTGTATTATCCATTCGCTTTGACCATCTGTTTATGGGTGATAGGCGGTACTCATATCTAATCGAGTACCCATCGCTTTCTGCAGTGTCTGCCAAAATCGTGAAGTAAATCGGT
>BJCN01130253.1:0-10860 GCA_018326445.1 Flaveria brownii
ACTATGCATCTTCCCGTTTAGGGCACAATTTAAGTGTTCATTGTCATTTCCCAAAAAGTTAAAAAAACTTTTTTAGTTGGAATTGTACTCTAAAAGACCACAATGGCATATTAGCTCATTATAGAAATAAAATATGAATACCACCAGGTTAATATAATATTCTCTCGTTAATTTATTTGCATAGCTATTTATTGAAATGATATTGTTTAACTCAAAGAACAAATATCAATTGGGTAAAGGCCTAAAAAGAACAAGTACGCTTGGTTAATTAAATCAATATGACAAGGATTACTAATCTAATTATAACCATTAATTATTTTGTCACTACTATTTGTGATCTTATTTTGTCATTAATATTTGATGAGATCAAAGGTAGAAGAATACAATCACAAATTAGATTGTCCATTAGTTCTAACTGTGAAAGGGCTCGCCATCAGTATGTTGTAATTAAGTGTATAAGTGTAACAAGAGAAATCAACAAGCCAATTGCCTGTTTATGATTTAACCTTTTGATGGCGATCCAGTTAGACATAATGCTCGAGGGAAATGGCAACACATACACCCATGGATGTCTAAGATCAACAAGTCAACCGTCTGTCTATAATTTGACTTTTTGATGACGATCAAGTTAGATATAATCATTGAGCTTTATTAACGAGACCAGATAATTAAGTAGAACCCGGATTTTGAATGGGGTATATCAAAACTAAATTCATATAATCTATTTTTTTCTTTAACAATGAATTTATAGATTTTCTAAAATAAATTAACCACAACTTACATTCTATACGATTTAAACTCTCAATCTCTTAGTTGTAGAGTATAACCCTTATCCGGATCTTCCCTTAATACTAACATCACGTACTATTAACCCAATTGAAAAACGTAACAGGGATTTTGTTGAATAACCAACTACAATTGATATATTGTATTTAAATTTATTATCACATATTTCAAATTTACCCAATCCATCTGACACATATCCAAGCGGATTAGGTCGGGTCCAATCCTCTAAAATCCAGTTCGTGGGGTTCTAAATTGCCTGGCCAACAATAATAAGTTAAGAGGGCTTAGTGGAGAAAGTGGAGTAGTTACCACCGTAGTGTTGTGTCATATCCTGTGGAAGCGTGAAATGTTTGGATGTGACTCTTTAGGTCAAAACACATTGATTACAAGTAAGCAATTATAATAGTAATCAAAGCATAATATCATAATAAAACATATATATGAGTCCTTAGGTTACATTTAAGTTTATACAAAATTTGTCTATTTATGTCTATACATGTAACCTAAACACAAAATCTTTATAACTGCTTCATAATCTTCAATAGTAGTGGATGTGAGAACATAACGTTGTTAGTCATTCTGTTCTTCTGAAAAAGTATACTTAAAACTGTCAACATAATATTAGTGAGAAATATAGGTTTAATAACCAAACAAAACATATTGATACAATATAAATAAGATTACAACCAAACCTACTTATATACCAGGTGATTCATAACTGTCAAAATACAAATCATAAAAATCAGATAATATAGAATCACAAAACTCATCATGTTGGTGCAGGAAATATTTTCCTAAGTAACGCTATATTATCAGACGGTTCTACATCCGAATTAATGGTTGTAGCTTATGGTAAATGATAGTATCTCAAAAATTCTTATTAATTAGAATCAATCACAAAACAATATGCTTTTTCCCCCAAAACTCATAAATATAAAAATAAAATTATGAATCACCTCAATTCCAGTGAAACCCTATAAAATAATTATATGTTAGAAATATATCTTATTTCTTTAAAATTTTCAGCATCTCAATTAGAAATTCTAAAAAAATAGTTACTGTTATTAATATATTACAAAAGTTTAATATCAATAATATTTAAAAAATTCAGATTAACATATAATAATTTTAACTAATAACTATTTACAGAAAATATTCTAGAATTTATATAAAATTTACATAAAATAGCAGAAATAGCTACTGCTTTTATAAAATCACTAAAATTTACCAGAATATTTATCTTGAAATTTAAACTATCCCATAAAATTCCTGGCTTTTAACTCAAATAAGCAATTTATCACAAAATTTTCAAGTTTCACAAAAATTCAGAAAAAATAGTTAACTAACTCCAAAAATTACGAAATTCATACATAGTGTTCTATCCTGAATATTATAAATTATGTGAATTTTTCATAATTTAAATCACTGTTTAGATATTCCTTTCAATTTTTCTATTACAGAATGTATAAAAATATAAATTTCAGTCATATAAAAGAATTTAATCACAAATTTTATTTTGGAACTTTTATAAAATACAAGGGCCATTATATATTTTTTATCATATTTTTACTAGTTTTGGATCTTCCGTAGAGTATTTTTCTTATTTTAATTATATTAATTAATATATTCCAGTCATTTAAGTATTTAAATTCTAATTTCATAAAGAATCCTAATATTTTAACTATTTTTGTTTGTAATCCTTTTTGTTTAACTTTTTGGTTTATGAAGCCTTCATGATTTTAAACCTTAGTCCCTTTCTAACTGTTTTTTGAGATGAATATCATATGTTTATAAGTATCCTTCATGATAAGCATTTAAAAGTTTTGTATGTGTTTATTTAAACACATACAACTTTATTATTACATGTTTATAGTTATCTAACTTTGTTTTGATGAGAAGAGGGTGAATGATGATTGATGAAGACTCCTAAACCCTTGATGACTTAAACTTGAGGTGAATGTTCTTGAACTTAGGAAATGATCACTAGGTGAATATGGTTGATGAAGATAAGATATGCTTTGATGATGTTAAACCAAGAGATATCAATAGGTGTTGTTTTGGGTTGTATGATAACCAAGTGTTGTTGATGATGAATCGAGGAGGGTGGTGGCCGTGGTGGTTTGCGATGGTGGTGTTTGTGGAGGTATAGAAATCAAGAGAAATAAGAGGGTGGTATTTAGGTGGTGGTTTGCGGATGATGAGTAACAAACCGAGAGAGAGAGATCAAGAGATGATGATGGTGGTGGTTGATGGCCATAAACCGAGAGGTTGATGAATGTGGAGTTGCCATCATTAGTTCCAGGCTTAGGGTAGTGAGGTGTTACCTATAGCTTTGCTTAGTAGATCATTTAGGATGTGAGACGTTAAGTTCTTGAGTTGATTTGGTGTTAAGGGTTCCTAGGTGGTGGGTTTAGGAGAGTGATTGGTGTTAAGGTTGTGGCTAGGTGGCGGATGGTGGGTTAATGACATGTTTAGTCACTAAGATAGAATTAACTAATGGTTTAGGTTAGTAATCGGGTTACTCAATGCCTTAATTAACCGAGGTTAGATCAAGGTTGTGTTTGTTTTGGTGTTTAGGTAATTAAAGTATGTTTTGTTTTAGTTTTAATTCAAGGTTTCTTGATGTATTCTTGTTTGGTGATGTTTGGTTAAACTTTGTTCTTTATCTCATTATATATATATGTAGCAATGTCTTATCATTTTTGATTTGCATGTCTTTAAAATATATACATACATGCATACGTAAATGATCTTGCATGCATGTGTGTTTACATAACATATACACATTTACTTATACTCAACTACATGCACATATAAGATACAGTTGTTTTAGCATATTCTAACAATGTAATACATATATATCTATAATATCAACTTGTAATAAACCTTAAACATCGAGTTACTTAACCTGGATTTAGGGTTGTCACATTCTCCCCCCGTAGAAAGAATTTCGTCCTGAAATTCCTTGATAGCATTCTCCATTGGGGTATAGGGTTTTTGCTTTATGACTGCCTTTTGTCATTAAGTTTATCCTCAAAATAAATGAGGATATTTTTTCTTGATTTCATCTTCTCGTTCCCATATGAATTCAGGTCCTCTCTTTGAATTCTATTTTAGTTTCACTATCAGGATCTTACTCCTTTGTAAGATTTTTACTTCTCTGTCTATGACAGCTATTGGTTCTTCTACAAAGTGGAGTTTCTTATCTATTTTGATTTTTTGTATTGGAACTCTTAATGCTTCATCTATTAGACATTTCTTTAAATTAAATATATGAAATGTGTTGTGTATTTCACTTAGTTCCAGAGGTAAATCTAACTTGTAAGCTACATAACCAATTCTATCTATTATCTCTAACGTGCCAACATATCTAGGGTTTAACTTATTCATTTTTCCGAATCGGATAATTCCCTTTAATGGTGATACCTTTAGATACACTCTATCTCCTATCTGAAATTCTAAAGGCTTTCTTCTCTTATCAGCATAACTCTTTTGCCTATTACGTGTTGCCTTTAATTTGTCCTTAATTTCACTAATTTTATCAGTTGTTTGCTGTATAAGTTCTGGGCCTGTGAGTTGTCTATCTCCTACTTCATTCCAACACAGAAGTGATCTATACTTTTTATCGTACAGAGCTTCAAACGGAGCTCCTAAAATACTAGCATGATAGCTGTTGTTGTATGAAAATTCAGTCAATGGCAAGTGTGAATCCTAGTTACCACCAAAATCTATTGCACAAGCTCGTAACATATCTTCCAACGTTTGGATTGTTCTCTCACTCTGTCCATCTGTTTATGGTTGGTAAGTTGTACTCATATTTATCTGTGTTCCTAAGGCCTTTTGTAAAGTTTGCCAGAATCTTGAAGTAAATCTATTATCTCTGTCAGATATTATTAATATGGGCATTCCATGTCTAGACACAATTTCTTTCATATAGATTCTTGCTAGCTTTTCCATCTTATAATTTTCTTTTATAGGTAAGAAATGAGCTGACTTAGTTAGTCTATCCACTATAACCCATATTGTGTCATACCCACTTGAAGTTCTAGACAACTTAGTTATAAAATCCATAGTGATCTGATCCCACTTTCACTCAGGGGTTTCTGGTTGTTGTAAATATCCTGAGGGTTTCTGGTATTCAGTCTTAACTCTAGAACAAACATCATATTTTCCACAAATTTAGCAACATTCTTTTCATACCCGGCCACTTATATTGTCTTTTTAAATCCTTGTACATTTTATTATTTCCTAGATGCATCGAATATCTAGATTTGTGTGCTTCTGTTAAGATGATTTCCCTTAACATGTTATTGTTAGGGATCCAAATTCTTCCTTTAAATCTCAAGACTCCATCCGTCTTTTCTTTCAGTTGCTTGCTTTGTCTCATTACTTCTTTCAAGTCATCTTTCTATTGAGCTTCTTGAATTTGGTTTAGTAAATCTGAACGTATCTCTATCCACATAGCACGAACCCGTAATGGCTTAGTTCTTTCTTTTCTACTTAAAACATCAACCACTACATTTTCCTTTCCTGGGTGGTATTTGATTTCACAATCATAGTCGCTTAATTATTCTACCCATCTCCTTTGCCTCGTATTTAACATCTTCTTGTCAAATATATGTTGTAAACTCTTATGATCCGTTTAAATTATGCACTTAGTTCCATATAAATAATGTCTCCAAATCTTTAATGCAAACACTACTGCTCCTAATTCTAAATCATGTGTAGTGTAATTCTTTTCACTTCCTATGAGCTGTCTAGATGCATATGCAATTACCTTATCTCACTGCATTAAAGCACCTCCAAAACCTTGATGTGATGCATCACAGTATACCACAAGGTCGTCTGTTCCTTCTGGAAGTGCTAAGATAGGTGCAATGCATAACTTATTCTTTAAGAGTTCAAATACTTCATTCTCTCTTTCTCCTCACACATACATCTTATCTTTCTAAGTTAACTCTGTTAAATGTTAGGCTATTCTTGAGAAATTTTCTATAAATCTCCTGTAATATCCTGTCAATTCTAAGAATTGTCGCATCTCAGTTGGTGTCTTTGGACTTTCTCATTTCTTAACTGCTTCAATTTTTGTTGGGCTCAACTTGAATTCCCTTTTGGTTAACCACATGTCCTAGAAATTGTACTTTTCTTTTCCAAAATTCACATTTTGAGAATTTGGCATATAGTTGTTCTTTCCGAAGTAGTTCTAAAGTTAACCTTAGGTGTTTCTCATGTTCTTCCTGATTCTTAGAATAGATCAAGATGTTATCTATAAATACTATGACAAATTTATCTAAACAAGGTTTACATACCCTATTCATTAAATCCATAAATATTGAGGAGCATTTGTTAATCCAAATGACATTATAAGAAACTCATAATGACCATAACGAGTTCTGAATGTAGTCTTAGGAATATCCTCCTCTTGCACTCTTAGCTGATGATATCATGATCTTAAGTCAATTTTGGAAAAATAACTAGATCCTTGCAATTGATCAAATAATTCATCAATCCTAGGGAGTGGATACATATTCTTTATGGTTACCTTATTAAGTTCTCGGTAATCGATACACATTCTAAAAGTTCCATCTTTCTTCTTAACAAATGAAACTGGTGCTCCCCAAGGGGATACACTAAGATGTATGAATCCTTTATCTAGCAGTTCCTGAAGTTGGTTTATTAATTCCTTCATTTCTGTTAGTGCTAAACGATATATTTAGCTATGGGGGCAGTTCCTGGTATTAATTCAATTCTGAATTCTACCTGACGAGAGGGTAGCAATCCTGGTAATTCATCAGGGAAAACCTCTGGATATTCTCTAATAATAGGAACATTTTCTAAATTTTTCATGTCTGAGCGTGTATCTATTATATGAGCTAGAAACGCTAAACATTTCTTCCTCAAGTATTTCTATGCTTTCTTACATGAAATTATCTCTATGATACCCCTAGGTTTTTTACAATGGTAAGGGTTGTATTATTCTTATTTATAGGAATTTTAATCATTATTTTTCCATAAATAATTTTAGCTTGACTCTTACATAACCCATCTATACCCATAACAACATCAAAACCTCCTAATTCAATAGGAATCAAATCAATATTAAAATAATGATCGTCTAGATTCAAGGTGCAATTAGGAATAACTTCACTAGCCTCAATTATTTTTCCATTAGCTAGTTCTATCATATATTTACTTTTTAATTTTTCTGAGGTTAGGTCAAGTAAAGGCTTAAATGCAAGCGAAACAAAACTACGTGTCGCTCCCGTATCAAATAACATAGTTGTGTGTTGGTTATTAATAGGAAACGTACCTATTATTACTTTTGATTCTTGTCGTGCTTCCTCAGCTTGCAACACAAAAGCTCTACCATGCGGGTTGTTTGTGGGGGTTTTCTTCTTTACTTCGGACATTCATTGCGGAAATGATTTTCATTTCCACATTGATAGCAAACTGGTTTAGGGTTTGCAGGTCCCTTACAGTCTCGGGATATGTGTCCTTTCTTCTTAAAATTATAGCAAATTGTAATCATGCACTTACCGTGATGATATCTCTTACAATTCTTACATCATGGTTGACCTTCCGTCAGTGGTCTCTTTTCTTATGCAGCTCCCAAGAAATTTCTTACTGGGTGTCTGGTTACTCTCTTCTGCTAATTTTCCTCCGCGTCTTTCTCTAGAACTACTACCATTCCATTTCTTCTTGTTTCCAATTCTCACATTAGTCAAGGAACCATTCCTAATCATTTCGTCTATCAGACTTCCTGCTAGAGCCACTGCGTCCTGAAACGTTTTTGGCATTGCAGATTTTACCATTCCTCTTATTTTTGGTACTAAACCCCAAATGTATTTGCCTATCCTTTTTGTTTCTAGAGTTACCAGATGTGGCACTAATCTAGCAAGTTCATTGTACCTATCGGCATACTCCCGATGTGCTGCATCTTTCATTTCTAATGCTAAAAATTATGTTTCTATTTTCTCTATCACATTATAAGGGCAATATTTTTCAATTACTAGATTTCTAAATTCTTCCTAGCTTAATCCATTCATAAAGTGCCTTCCTTTTGTCTGAACCTCCATCTTCCACTAAGATTGCGCTTCACCCGTAACAGAACGTGAAGAAAACAGGGTTTTGTAGTTATCAACACAGTTACTAATTTCTATTACTGATTCCATCTCTTCTAGCCATCATAAGGCTTGTACTGCTCCACCTTTCCCGTCAAATTCCCGTGGTCTGCATGACATGAAAGTCTTATAGGAACATCCTTTCCCAAGTCTGTCTACAACTTCTTCCTCTGGGTGCTCTCCTGTGTCAGCATGTTCTGGTTCCTCATTTTCAGGTGGTACACCTTTAAAATTAAGATTTTGTTGTAATTGAGATATTAAGGTAAGTATTGCAGCTTCCAGTTATTGGTTCACTATCTGAGAAAACCTTTCATTCTCAGTGGTTGTGGTAGCTTCTGGCGGAGCTTCTTCTCCTAGCCTGGTTCTTGGTCTTCCAACTCATGTAGTTCTCCTTACAGGTTGAGTAGTCCTTTTTGGCAGCATATTTCACTACATTTTAATTGGATTAATACGTTTAGAAGATAAGTAAATATATATGTAAATTATTACTATAACCAAAATACTTTATTAATCAGAACATAATAGGAAAACTTAGCATATATCCTTACTCTCTTATTCTTATAGCTATTATGACATACATTAGGTTTTCTAGGTTTCTATTTTCCCCAAACCCATTTCCATAGTTTTGTGAGGATGTTGTTGTCTTTCTTTCTTCCCTTCTTGATATTTGTTTTAATTATCCGAACTTCTCATTGAATCTTCTTAACTTTTTTTAGTATCTGGTTGGTTGCTTTTACCTGTTATTCTTCCAACCTTTGTCTTTTACCTTCTTCTTCTTCTGTCTCAGATTCATCAGATTGTGTCATTTTAGAATTTGGAGGAAAACTTTCTGGATTTGGACTTTCTGTTTCCTGTATCCCATCATTTCGGAGTTTCCTGTCATGGTGTATTCTCTTTCTAGGAGTCTGGATTGTGTAACCTCCTATGGTGACCGGTGCATGTCATACATAAAACTTGGGCGAGGTCTGGATCCGGGTCTCAGATGGTGGTGTTTCTATTTGGTTTTGTGGTTCTACCTCAGGTGATGTTTCTCTATGATTCGAATAATCAGTTTTGTTATCGTAACTATCAGATTTATCAGAATTCATACTGCAAAAAGTCTTACAAATGTAATTCATGTAAATCATATAAAATTTATATATAAATCATATATATTTCATTCTTTTTCTAAGCATGAAGATTATCATATAAATCATAAAAGAAAACAACATCACCTTGATGATTTGTTAGCGGCATTTTATTAGCGGCGAATTTTCGATCATTAGCGATGTTTTATTAGCGGCGTTTTTTAGCGGTGACATGTCGCCGCTAAAGGTAATAGCGGCGACATAGGGGGTATTTAGCGGCGACTTTTGTCGCCCCTAAAGACCCGTCTCCTTGTAGTGCCTAAAAACACATTAAAACCTTGTTTGATAACCTGGCCATAAGTAGTATTTTGTTATCTACACTTGATAATTAAAATACATCATGAATTATTCATTATTCTTGATCAACGTTTATATTAATCTAACGGTGTCTTTTAATGAACAACATATCATGATTTTAAAGTGCTTATTTCCACACTAAAATTAGGATGAATATGTACAAGACATACCTTATTTCCAGCCATGTGGTTGTTTAATGACGTGCTAACAAACCAAACATTGTCCGATATGTTCATATTAATTAGTTCCATGTGTTCATATTAGTCCCGTGAAGAACATAGTTCTTGTCAATGTATAATTTGAAATTAATTTTTGTTTGAGACTAAGATTATGAATGTTGGTACGACACCCGTAGGCAAAATGCTATAAAAAACTACACTTACAACATATTATTTTGGATTTATTTGTAGGGCCTATCGTGTGTTCTTGGAAGTCTAAATTTTCAAGCCGTTTTGAAACTCCTGAAGTACTTTGTTCTTTTTTCCCCTCTTCTTACCATGAACGTCTATCTAATTCTCGTTGCCTCCTTCTTGATTATCTTCTTCCCTCCTAGAATCTTAATTGGTCACAATTGATATTCAATTATGCAAGTCCTTTCTCCGTCTTCATTTGTTTGTTCGAATCTTTCTGTTTGAAGTCTCAGATAGGCATAACGCCATAAGCACGAGACTGATTTCTTCCTTTTTAATTGCGTCACCTGATACTCTTGCATCTACATTTTGACCTGCTATAAACCTTTCATAGTAAGCAGCAGGGACATCGACTCGTCTCGTATACATCATGAGAAGATCATATCTAATTTGGCCATTGTTGTTATTCTCTCTATAGGAATTAAATTTCTCTTACCTGATGTCTTCATGATCATGATATTTAATATGCTTCTTGATCAAAGATCGATGATGATGATGATCATAACCAAATGGCTAGCTCTAATCAAAGAGCCTTAAAACGATCTGATTAATCAAGGATTTAGAACAAAAGAACTAGTAAACTATATATGTCTTTGATTATAAATGATCTGATAAGAACATTACATAGTACAATCTGTTTTTGATCTCATGCACACAGACACACATAATGAATTGGTTCTTGGGAATGGATACATCATTTCATATAGTGGTGTTAATATAACTACTAAACAGAGTGACTTATATTTAGATATTTACACTATAACCATACTATTTATCACATACAAAACACAATAATAACATAATAACATAAGGGTAGTGTTGGGGACACCGCAGGTGTTTTTGTAAGGCACCGGACCTAATCGTTACGGTTAGGCCAAACCGTGAAGGTTTGTCACCTAACCGTGACCTCAGAATCTTACCATCACGCGTTCTGAGTCACATTCACTGTCATCCCGATAACAAATGACAAAAGAACACTAATAAAGTGAAACAAAACCGTCACGGTTTGGCCTAACCGTGACGTTTATGGTATAAGGTACACTGATGTTGATAAAAGTTTGACTTGATATTGACAAAAGTGACAAAAGTTGATAAAGTTTCGTGACCGAGTCTTTGAAC
>BJCN01130256.1:0-15222 GCA_018326445.1 Flaveria brownii
CAATAATAATATATAAAAACATAATAATAATAATAATAATAATAATAAACCCACATCACTAGTAGAAAAAATAATCCTGATTCAACTTTTTTCAAGCAACCTTTAAAAAAATATATATTAGTTTAAAAGTATGTTATATTAGCTAACAAAAAGTTACATTATTTAACAAAAGAGTTACTTTAGATTAATATAACTTTATCTAATGCAATCTTCGATTAAAAAAATTTATTTTAGGCTAATGTAATCTTTATAAGCTAGGCCTAAAATAACTTTTTCAAAGCATAATACAACATATTGCAATAGTTATATTTATGATTTATTTATATTTAATTACATATATAAATATAATTAAAATATAGTTAAATCCGGTCCAACTGGTCCGACCGATGCGACCGGTCCGACCACCAAACCAGTAAGTCGTCCGGTTCGACGTCCGATCCGGTTCTGAAAACATTGATTATAATGTTATTTTATTTTGCTTATGTGACATGACCCTACTTGAATCAAAAATTCTAACATCGAGTTGAGATATATATTGCTACTCGAGAGCCTTGGTGAAAATTGTTGGTTTGACACGAGAATCTGGTCCTATCCCAGATAAATATGATATATATGATGTGTAGTTTAGGAGTAATAGATTGATAAATTTGTTATTAAAAATAAAACAAATACGCAACCCCTTTAAAGCTACGTCAGAGCATTTATTGTTGATATTTATATAGGGTTTTGGTTAAATGGACATCTCATTATTTTAAATCAACACCTCAAAATTTCTATACGTGTCGCATAGCCGCATACGCATCGTATAGGGGGTCGTATAGCCCTATAAGGGGCGTATAACCCCTCTGATGGGCCCCCTGAAATTTTTCTCGTAGTCAGTGTCGAAATTAGCTATACGCGTCGTATAGCCCTATATGTGTCGTATAGGGGGGTCGTATAGGGGGTCGTATAAGGGGTCGTATGGGTCGTATAGCTCTCTGACACCCCCCTGAATTTTCCTCGTTTTCAGTGCATTCGACCCTAGCCACACGTATGGGTCCATACGTGACGTATAGGGGGGTGTCGATTTATCTGGATGAGTGTCTAAATATTAGAACCCTTATAGAGTTAGATTGCAGGGCTTCTGCTATAGTGACCTGTATGTGTACATAGACCTACACATTAGCACACCCAAATATTAGTGATGTGAATAGCTGACATATATGAAATGTAAAACAACACAAACTGAAATTTGTAATTTGGGTTCGGCCTAAATGCACGTGGTAGGTTCAGGTACGGGTCGAACCCATAAACACAACATATTTAACACCAATGGTTCTGGATATTAACAAATCCAAATAAGAATAACCTCAATGACAACTTGATAAGATCTTACAGAAAGTACACTCAATGCACAACTCGAAATTATTAAACATTAAACATATTACATTTGTAGTACCCTACAGCAAATGCTCCTCAACGATAATTGATAAAACAGAATGTATATATATATAGGGAAGTTTGTTGCAATACTAGGCAAGAGTCTTCATAAGAGTTTTAAGAGCCTCTTCAGAAATAATTTTGTACATTTCTTCAGTAAAGTGAACAGCATCCCAATAAACATATTTGCTTCTGTTGGGACATGTGGGCAACCCTTTACAACTTTGCCCAAACTCTAATCCTGATCCACAACAGCCCTTTGATGCCTCCACAAAACCTGCCATTAATTATATTATTTTATGCTAAAATAGATATCACTATAAGTGTCTAATCATATTAATATTAGCATAATTGTTGTTTATTTATTTACCATATTTTTTCGGGTTACGAATGGTGTCAAATACGAGGTCGTAGATATCTGTGTAGAAGTTTGTAATCCCTAATGATGGTTTAAGAGTAGACATGAGGGATTTGATCTTGGAGTTGAATGAAAGAGCGACTTTGTTGTATTCATCATCGCATTCGACTGTGCCTTTAAGTGCTCTAACGAGTGGAACACACCCGAATGGCTCCATGCCCACCACTGTCAATCGTCTTACACCTTCGGCATGCATTTCCTATGAGAGATACCCGACCATATTTATTAATTGGAAGAAAACATTAATGGCTCCGAAATCAACCAATATTTGTTAGTAATGGCACCAAAGACCTAATAACATGTAGGATTGTCCACTGGACCTTTGTGATTCTTTTTTTAACGGATAATGTATCCCGGTTTCGAAGGATGTGTTATTTTAATAGGGTTCAACTATCTATTTTCCATATGAGACCACACCCCTAACCTATTTCCCTGATTTTTTTCCGTCATGTAGTGTATTTTTTTATATATATATCGAGTTCGCATCCGCCCCTCCTATGAGAGAGTGTTCAAGCTCCGCTACTGATAGAGTTGTTTGGTTCACATCTTAGTGGTTCATAGAGTATCTTAATATATAAGTTTTTAAAAACATGTCGAGCTATTAAAATACTACCTCTTGTCCAGTTAGATTTCTTAATAACTTATCATAATATATATTATCAAACATCTCTTAAAGATTTAATTCCTGTAATGTATGAATTATGTCATTTATGTGTGTGAATTTTATAAGGATCCCAATATATAGATATCCATTCGATAAATCGAAACCCCACTATACGTCATGTATGGGTCCATACGTGACGTATAGGGTCGAATACACTTAAAACGAGGAAAATTCAGGGGGGGTCTGTCAGAGAGCTATACTCCCCATATAGCCCAATACGACCCCCTCTATACGACACATATAGGGCTATACGACGCGTATAGCAAATTTCGACACTGACTACGAGGAAAAATTATACGCCCCGTATAGGGCTATACGACCCCACCCTATACAACGCGTATGAGGCTATATAACCCGTATAGAAATTTTAGGGTGTTAATTTATAATTTTAAGGTGTATAATTATCCACACCCTTTTATAAATCTATGGACTAGTGTTAAAAAAGTAATAGAATTGTTTTAAGCATATATAAGATTTGTTTTTGATGTGACAATGTGACGTATAGCTTTAGCCGGTATTTAGATCATTATGTATTATTATTATTTTTTTTAACGACAAATCTATCATACTTCTAAATTACTCCATATTACACCATTGTCTGGGTTTAAACCCAGAACCTCGGCCATCCATAGATAACATTAAATGTTGTGGTGTATCCAACATCCGTGTTTTTATGTGATGACCGGTTATTGAAATACCCGTCAATTATACATCTAACACCAATAATTTTTATACGGATATATACGTCGTGTAGATTGGTCGTATAGGTCTAATGGTACGTATAACTCCTTAATTTGACAGACTTCTGAAATTTTTCTCGTAGTCAGTGTCAAGATTTATTATACGTGTCGTATAGCTCTATATTTGTCGTATTAGGGGGCGTATAGGATATACGAGACGTATAACCCTCTGACAACCGACCTGTGTTTTTCTCGTTTTTAATGCATTCGAACCTATACGTTACGTATAATGCTATACGAGACGTATAGATGTGTCAGTTTATAATGTGAGGTGTCTGTATGTTACGATTTTTTTTTTTTTGTTTTTGGGTGCTCTAGCTAAGCTAATCTCTTTGTTTAATTTATTAAAAGTAATATAGCTTTTACCCAAAATTTTGGAATTTTATTGGATATCAAGTTTATATCATATATTTTCAAGTTACGTAACACATGACGTGTTGGTGGTAAATTTAAGTTGAAATAGAGAAAAAAAATTAACTCCAACACTTCAAATAATTTTATATAAGTTAGAAAAGATGTGGAGTTCAATAAAAATTGTCGTGTTAAATGCCAACAAAGAATTTGAATGCGTTGTTAATAAACGAGAGAGAAATTTACACTTAAAACGTATTTGGATGATTTATAACAGTCAAATCATGCTGGTCTTCCTTAAGAGCAAAATGAACTATATTAATTGCTATGATATTCCGACTTTACACCAGTAATCATGTGAAATGACCAATATAATCATATTTGTGGTATCCTACGTTAGATAATCACAAAAATTTACCTTGACATGCATATCTTAAAGTTTTAAATATTTAAAATATTTGTCAATAAGTATATATAGTTATTACTTTAAAACAAATAAACATGAGTAAGAGAAAGAGGAGACCTTAATGTATTTTGACATTGCAGAAATCAAGAAATCTTGATACTTATCAATGGTGAATTGTTGAGAACGAGTAGGCTCCACATAATAATTTTGTAGGAAGTCATTAGTACCCATGCTTAGTAAATACACAGCATTTGTGATGATTTCTTGAGCTCTTTTCTTCCCCACAAGCCTCCCTAACCTTACCTTATATTCCCGAAAATACTCCAATTGTTTGGACAATGATATCACGTTCTATTTCATAACATCATGGTACGTCCAACACACTAGGTTAGCAAAACGTACGTGTACTAGCTCAAAAGTTCAAATATTATCTTAAACGACTACTTACGGAGAGCTGTGCTGTAAGATCATCGAAACCAGAACCACCTGATGCAAAACTAATACCATTCACAAGTTGTGCATTTGTCAAATTTGGATCAAGATACGCTGGGATGTATTTCGTGTGACCCAATGCATCAGCTGCAAAACAAACAAACAAACATACTTAATAATTAATATATATATATATATGTAACAGTAATATTGGTTTAACATAGTCATAATATGAAAATGGCCGGTGAAGTACCAATGAGGTCTGTTGCAAGTCTTCCGTTGCTAAATCGTCCGGTGGGACGACCATCGTAGAAGTCTTTCCCGTAGGGCAAGAAGTTAACCTTTTGGTCCGTTACAAGGTTATTATTGTTACCGGGATCGACGCTAGAGTCACCAAACACGTAAATGCATGACACGTTGTTTTTGGCTGCAAAAAGCCTTAGTTTCACTATGTCTATAGCTTGTGCATGTACAACTAGCACAGCTAGGAGTACAACAAAAGCCCTCATCATCGTATAACAGTATAACTTGAGAATGTGAAGCTTATTTGTGTGTATATTCGAGTGATCTATCTGCCTTCTGAATTATATATATAAAGAGGCATGACTGGTAACACAGGTAATAAATTTTGGTAGGTGGAGACTTTAATGACGTATCACAGATATGGATCGAATTTATTACTACGGTCGTTTACCCGGGTCACCAGCGTTTTCTATGCTCGCGGACGTGGGTGGCCTTTAGCCAATGAGTTTACCCGGGTGACCGGGCTTAAAAAATTATTCGTTGGCCGTTAAAAAAAAATTACTATGGTCGTTTAGCTTATAGCCTAGATACTCAATTTCATAAGTATTATTTTCCATATCAATATTTTGGTACTTCATTTTTTTTCATCTTTATCAACGTACATACATTTTTGGGTTATATTCAGTTTGCATAGTGAGAGGTTGCGTATGATTTTTTTTAACAGCAATCTACTTTATTTTTTTATCTTTCATCACTTTAAATTATTTTACTTTATGTCTAGATTTAAACTCGAGGCCACACCCATTTAAGATGCAAATACATATATTGAATGGCCTAGTCCACATTGACAGTTAGGTATTACATTATTTTAACTGACGGAATTTTATTGAAAAAACTAACAAGATTCTAGAATAACATACAAGGATGAAGATTATACAACATGATCAAAAGAAAAAAGATCGACTAGTGCCTCCAATAAATAGATTTAATCTTTGATCGGTTCTCATCCATAGATAATATAATGTTTATAGCTCCTCAACTATTGGAGATGGATTTTTTGTTATGGACTTTGTTACTTTGCGCCCTCAAATATATTATGGGTGGGTATTACTTAAGAGGTACGTACTAATGATCTTAAGCCTAATAGTTAGTTGGTGAGGTATCCTATGGTATCGTTAAAATAGGAAGTGGTTTTGAGTTCAAGTTCTATCTGAGACAAAATAAATAGAGGGTTTTCTTGTTTAAGGTGAGTTTCCTTCTGATGATGGTGTTCCGGACTGATGGACATGGATTGATGTAAAAGGTTTACTTCGAGGATGTGTAAGCTACTACATTAAGGTTCCGTACTCATGAATATTTTTAGATGGATCAGTGACCAATCTAATTAGCTATTAAAAAACATGATAGGTACGTGTCATGTCTTTTGTGCTAATCCATAGAGAAATGTGCCACAATAATACACTTAAGTCATTGTTTGATAACACTAGGATAGTCAAATGTCAATGTTTGATAAGTACAAATTTAATAGATCGAAGCACGAATTTATATGCACAGGTACTTTGAACGGTCTTGTTTTTCACAAGAAATTTGATGTAAAATCGAAATTCTATAATAATCATAAAGCAAAAGCATAGCCTCCAGATGTATGGGATTTAAGTCTCGTTTATGACATAATTTTTTTTTGAATACGATGCATAGTAGCATTATATTAGAAGTTATTTAAAAAAAAATTAAAACTAAATGGCTCTACTTGTTAAAAGAAATTAATTTTCTTATAACAATCATGCAGTTGCTTTTTGCGATGAAAATGGACAAATAAAAAAAATGTAACACTTGAGTTAACTTTACATGTTTGCTAAGTTTATACTTTTTGTTTTTTTTATTTGTTGACATTACATTTTTCCTTCCTTTAGTATTCTACGTCCGAGTGATAGTCATTGGCTTGTTACAATATGTTTCCATATTCATGTTTTGACATTCGAGTCACTGATGTGATTACCCGCGCAACACGCGAGGGGAACATTTCTCGTTACTATCAATAATAGAGAGAAAAAATATAATAAGTTAATAATAATATTAATGTTATTGGTCAAAGAATTATTGTTGTTGGTTGAAGTTAAGTAACGTAGTACATTATATCATAACTCCCTTTAATAGTGATGTACTCATGTACCATAGAAAATAACCTAGCTTGGTGTCATGTGTTACGGTGAGAAATTTTTCTCCAACCCAAACCATGCAATTAACTTTTCATGTATAGACATTAAGAATACTCGTATTTTTTAACGGCAGATATGAAGATTACTTGATTGTGTGGTTTCAAAAGTTATATTCTTCTTTAGTCTCTGACCTTTGTTAGACTTAGACGATCTGCCATAAATAATGATTTATTTTCGGATAAACCGAGAAACATTTTACATGTGAACTCAAACAATAAAGGGTTCATTTTAAGTGCATCTCTACTTACCCACTTAAAGGTATGTGTTGGCAAAGGTGCAATCTCACTGATCTATCATAAAGTTCAACTTACCCCTATGATAAATTTACTCCCTTAATGGACCTAGGAGTTTTAAGATCAGTGGATGATAACATTTTGGTCAAATGCCAGCTAAACACTATTAGGGCGCATGTAACGAGCACGAGGAGGCTGAGCTAGAACTACAATAAATTGCAGATCAATCTCAAGGTGTTTCATAAGGTGTTTAATGTGCTAATCAATTATGAAATATCAAAGCGACCACTAACAAGTCGCACATGTAGTTGTCACACAAAGCAGGTGGACAAAGAATAGATGTGCTAGATCATGCAATAGTATATGTGTTTTCTGAAACTCCAACAGATAAATAAAAACACAATAACTAGTATTAGACCACGATCATTATTACATCTAGAACGATCAACATCGGAATCAGTAAGCAAGGCCAAAGAAAAAAGGTACCCTTAAGTTAGCCTAAAATACACTTGATAGCGACCAAGTGACGATCAATAGGTCTTCTAGAATTCAAGAAATCTTACTGACCATATAAGGTATCTTGTATCATGTCTCAAGACAATATATTGTAAGCCCCCATAGTTCTCTCATATAAAAGAGGATCATCAATAGTACGCTAGTATAACGACAAAGTTGTCTACAAGATATAGGGAGAGTAGATTATGGTTAATGACGCTTAGTAATATTAGTACACTATAACTAATCATGTGAATACCTTTACTAGGAAAGGTGCGACATATTATCAAGTAGCCTGCATACCCAAGAAACAAGAAAGGGTGCCGAAATCCTAAAACATGAACTGAGAGTGTAAGCGCCCAATCAAATTCACAGCAAAAGCTAAGAATCTCTCGATAATAATAATATCATTTACATAAAACAAGATATAGTAAGTAACAAAATCTTAGTTGTAAACAAATAATGATGCATCCAAGATACATGAAGAGAAGCCACAAGTAATAAGAGTATAAGACAAGTTTAAAAACAAAACTTGAGGCGCCTGTTTGAGGCCAACATAAGATGTGGCCAACTTGAATCACCAATAGCTAGAGGGAGGATAAGTCATGTATATAGTCTTTGAATGACTTGCCATGAAGAAAGAAATTATAAACTTCAACCTGACAAATATCCCATTGGCAAGAAATTAAATACAATTAATAATACTAGTCAAGTAGTAGTGGGTTTAATCATGATGCTAAACATCTCATTGTAATTAACCCTCTTAGATTGATGGAAGCTCTTAACAAGTTAGCCTTTATACTGACTAACAAATCTCATAAGAAGATGAGTGATGTAAAACCGATGATTATAATTCATGTGTAAGAAAAGCATCGATCAGTTACATATGCATCATACTATAACCTATTTGATAGACGAGAAGAAGATAATAATGCTCGACCTACCTCAAATAGATGGAATTTTTCAGCTCAGCGACATCGTTTTGTTAGAGTGTATGTGGACGTGATATACGATAGGCAAAATGCTTATATAAGATGAAAATTTGACCATTAGCTAGACCACGTGTAAGCTTAGAAGCATCATCGTATTACAAATGTTTGATGGTGTAGAAAAGAGGGTTTTAACAAGAGGTTTGCAGTGTCTAAAAGAATATACAACTGAGAAGGGTAAGACAACGGATACATCCACGTAAAGCAATTGAAATCGTCAGTAAATGTGATGAAATAATGGTATCCATGTTGAGGAAAAGTGAGGGCAGGTCCAAGTAATTCACTTTTAATTAATGTCATATAACCTAGACTCTTTCATCTATATTTTTTTTAAAATAAAAAAGTAATTATACTTAAGTCAAATATTACAATTTTATACTCACATTAAGGATTATAATATTCTTAATTTTATGGTCATTATCGATCAAATTGGTTAATCACAATTGGTCGATGATGGTTTGTTAAGGCCAATTAGAGTTTATATGTTCGGTAATGGTAAAATATGGCTAATATTGGTTAATTAGTTTCAGTGTTGATCAACAATAGATATTTAGGGTTGGTATTGGAAAATTAGCCTTCTATTTTATAGAGCATGTCTGTTGGAATCTTATTTAGCCTACTCTCCAACAATAAAAAAAATTCCTTAATGAAATTTAATTTAACCAGAAAATATGAGGAGTTGTTTGAGTTAAGTATTGCTTTCTCGATAAAAATTGTACAAGATTTACTGTCAACCTGTCCTAGTCGTCTCTTGTTTATGCCTATGTATCCTTACCATCCGCAAGCTTAAGGGTCAGTAATATGAGCCTCTGACCCAAGCGGGACGTTAAGGTTATACGGAGGACTAAGAACTAGGTGCTAGCTACTTTTGTCTTTTTGAGATTCCGCCAGGGCTAGCTAGCAAGTGGATGCGACCGAAGTGGTATCGGTTTAACAAGGTTTGGTTTGGGCCTTGGCTAGTGAGCTCATAGTGGCTAGGTGATGCGTTGAATAAAGATTTAGATGGTGACAATTAATAGTTTTTGTTCGTTAGTAATGCCTACTTCATACAAGGGAATGGTTTCTTGTTAGATGGTGACAATTAATAGGTTGTATTCATAACTACCCGAGACATTTATTCAACAGGGGCCATTTCTAGTCAACTTCCTCTATAATTTATCTTTCATATAGCATCATGTATAATAAATAAATCAACTTTCTTTAACAAGTGAGCAAAATCCATTATAAATTATATATTTCACGTTTTATATAATTATTAAGTCTTTGTTACTTTTTTTTCCTATATTTCTTCGTGACACAGATTTATATGTGAGCATTAGAGAATGATTTGTTTATTAATCAGAAAAAAAACAAATTAGATTTTAATAATTTTAATTTTTACTCATTGGCCGACGATCATTCATACTATTAATTTAGTTTATGATAATTTTAACTTTCATTTTTACTATCGGTATTAATCCTAATAGAATAGTTTTCATAAATTCACACTCGACCTTCATTTATCTTCCGGTCGATTTTGCTTATATGTTACTTCATTCATAATCGTTATTTCAAGTGAAATCAAGTCCAAATTAAACGTAAATCTTTTGTAATTATATTACTGAGATTGTTGTTGCCGGCCAATTTAATAGTATATATTATTATCAACCAATACATAATAGTTTAGATTATAAAAATACACTTAGTCTAAAAAAAACACCCGGTCACCCGATACATGGAAGTTTGTGTAGCCACAATAATTCCATCATTTTCATACCAGGAAAACAATACTGTCATTTTTTTTGAACGGCTAACGATTAATTTTTAAACCCGGTCATCCGGGTAAATCCATTGGCGAAAGGTCACTCACGCACGCGAACACAGACAACGTTAGTGACCCGGCTCGCCCACCATTCCAAGGGAAACCCACCACCCAAAGGCTCACTGTGATAAAACACTTGGCCCACTTGGAACATTTACACCTAGTGAGACTCCAACCCTTGATCTTCAGTTTGAAAAGTCATAAAGTGCCTCCTCCTAAACCAGATAATTTAAGACTCATTTGCAAGTGAGAAAAACCCATAACTTTCTTTAACAAGTGAGCAAAATCCATTAAAAATTTAAATAATTTGGGTTTGCACCCTGGTGACATTTATAGACGGGCCCATGTTATCTCGATTCTCCAGCACCCCATGTATAATGTATTTGTTTCTTTCTAGCGTTCGTATATATATAATCCCAACCGAATATTGAGAATCCCAAATAATTGTTGACACCGGACAAGAAGAAATGTTGACATTGAACATAAAAATTTTAACTTTAACCCTATGAAAAATCAATTTAAGATTTTAAAATTTTATAAAATAAACATATTATAAACTAACAAAAATATATTTAAATAACTCTTATAAATCCAATACGACTTAGACAATTAAGCTCATTACTCAAATAATTTATTAACCCAAATGCTCATTAACTCAAATGATTTTTCTAAGAAACTAAGCACATTATTTTTTGGTCCAACCATTAGATAATTCAATATTAAATAAACAACTCAATTTGCAATTTATAATATTACAATATTAGCGACAATTGAAGGGACAATTCGTTTGATCACATATCCTATGCAGACAACCTTGATTATCGTCGTACCCCAAGCCCCCAACGTCCAGCTTAAACCATAATCTTTGTTATCGGGGCAGTGTACCGCTTGTTGCCCCTCTCTCCATGGCTGCATGTCCCGCTTCCTCGTCTCTCAAACTCGATTCTAAACAACCTAATTCCTCAATTTAAGTATTTCTTTTTAAACTTTTCTTCTAAAATTTAAATCATTATTTGATTATTTGTTTAATGATTTGAATTATTTGATAGAAACATTTTAGTTGAGTATTCTCTTAATAATAGCCTGATTATTCAATATTTTAGTCTATTTCAATATATGTTTGTACACGATGTAATTAGATTGGTAATAAAAATTTAACCTACAGTTATATTTGTTATATTAAAATATAGTTGCTGCGTAAAAGTGTTTCCTGTATGAGATAACGACTATGTCAAAGAATGAAAATCCAAACAAAGCAACTATACAAACATTATATTTTTATTATGTATTTTAATGGGCGATTTATATTTATTATGTATTTGAAAATTACTTTTGTTTTATTTGAAAACATTATATTTTTATTTTCGTATTATACGTCCTGAACCAACTTAAAAGAATTAATATTAAGTGATGGACACCGATCCTAAAAACCCACATGAAAATAATTACTAGCACGTCACAAGCATGCTGGACTGGAAAATGTCAATTCAATTAATGTATGAATAATATAATTAACATAGAAAATTGTAAAAATAGTCATTATGATTTGATCATATTTTAAGTTTGGTCACCGGATTTTATAAATGATACTTTATCCAAACATTTAGGACTTTGTTGCAAGTTTATTCCCAACATTAGTGTTTATTATCTTTTAATGATATAGAGGTTAAATCTACAATATGATCAAGTCATAAGATATATGTGCAGTTTTTTTTTAAACTAAAAAAAGTCAAATAAAAGTTTAAAAAATCAAATAAAACCTTGAAAGATAAACCGAAAGTAAATATTAAAAAAACAAATAAAATTAAAAATAAAATCAAATAAATGTTTATAAAATTCAATAAATATGAAAAAAAAAACATATTAAAGCTAAAACACGAAAAACCATTTGATTTCATGTTTCTTATTTTTCTCGATTTGGACGTTCACAAGGTTTAGATATTTTGGTGGGGCCTAAATTTGCAATCAGCTCCCTAATGTTTGTACTAAATTTATAATTTTTAAATTTTAGAGGCCAAACATGTAATATGATCAAATCATATGAACTGTTTTTATAATTTTCTCTAATTAATATGTATTCTATACTAATTTTTATTTTGTTATACGAACGTTTAAAGATATATGTTTGATCGTATGATCAAACCTCCCTGGTTTTATAGGGTTTTTTGGTTGATTTTGTATTTCTTGTTTTCTATTTTTCTAGTCTTTTTTTTCCTTCTAGCATTTATTTTGTATTTACTTAATGTTTTGTTGACCCCGTACCAATTTTGATGTTTCATTGCAAATTGTATCAAAATATACAACCGCGGTTCATGTCTGTAAGTATGCAGAAAAATTACTAGTCCCGCTACATGACACCTGTTACTATGTCAATAGACGTTCCCACACTATCAATTTATTCTCTGATGTGAACACGCAACGTGCATATAAATAGATATTTTAAGTTTTCATTTAATCTATTGGTTATATGAACATGTGTTGACAATGTTTTATCAATTTTTTTAATTTCTTTGTAAAATTTGGTTTGGCCCCGTCTCAGAGTGCGTATTTAACCCTAGCTAGTTAGTATACATAACGATTAGGTGAAGATGTGGTCCTGCAAATAGTCTTGAGTAACATATAAAAGATTTATTGGAGATAATAATAGAAGAAGCAAGTTGGAGCGTCATAAAAGTTTAAAATGTAAAGTTGTGCAATCGAGGCTTTGTTATTACTTGGAGTCTTTATCTCATAAAAGTGCACCACTGGCACTAGACATTCTATTGAAATGGTGAATGATACAGTGGATGAGTTGTCAATGTCATGTCCACTTTAGCGGACTTTCATTTCCTTATGTATTGCTTTTTTTTCTAGTTATAAGATCGTCGCGGACGCTTCTATCTTCACGCTCAAGTTGTCATGAGACTCCAATTCGGTTGCCCGTCGTACTCTCTCTCTCATAAAACTTGTCTGGTCACACTCTTAGAGATGTACGCCCCTCCTTCTCCCTTTCTTGCACGCCCTCCCAAACATCTTCTCCTTCTACATCGGACAATGGTGCCCTCAAAGACACCCACACATATTGATCGGGGCAACCACACCTGCTAGTTCCTCTTCGCACCTATTTTAAGAAAGATTAAGATAATGGAGCAAGAAATAACATCAACAAATAAGAAAGTTTTCTTTCTCCTTATATGTTCCAACATATATTGCGGTGTTAATATAGTGTTTTTGATACATATGTAGGGTCTAATAAAAACCTAATTAACAACAAATCCTAATGAGAGTAAAAACTTTGTAAATGAAAAGAGAGTGTGTCGTGTAATAATTCTACCTCATTTTATTGTATTATGTTCAAGAGACAAATGTCAACCTTATATAAACTAATCTTGAAATTTCTCGCAATATTATGAACAACTTCTTTTTGTTTTTTTATTATATTTATGATTAGCGAACACACATTATTTATTTTAACATTTGATTATCATCACTTACGTTTTACATAATTTAAAACAACTTTTGAATGATAAAGCATATAACTTTACCACCAAAATGTAAGATGTTCCATCAAGGACGAGCATTGTTTTTACTTGTCATAAGAATTAGAAATTAAAATAGTGTGTGAAAAAACTAAGATAAAATACCATAACAGAAAGAGAAAACAAACTAAAAATAATGTTGTGCTCAGAAAAGAAAAAAAAGAAAAACTAAAAATAGAGTTACGTCATATCACATCTTAAAATTAAAAACAAGAATCTACTAGCTTAACATAAAAGTTGAATTTAAAATGAAAAATATAATACCGATTGAAGTGTGGAAGTGTCTGAGAGATGAGGGTCTGCAATGGCTAACAGACTTATTCAACACCATCTTCAAGATCGGGAAGATGGCAGAGCAGTGGAGAAACAGTGTCATAATCCCCGTATATAAGAAAAAAGAAGATGTCCAATGTTGGGCAAAGTACAAGGGAATAAAGCTATTGAGTCACACGATAAAACTATGGGAAAGAGTTATTGCTACGATAATTAGACGCGAAACTCAGATAGCGATAAACCAATTTAAATTTATGCCAAGACGCTCTACAACAGAAGCCATACACGTCATAAGGAGGATAATAGAGAAATATAGAGAAAAGAAAAGGGACCTCCATATGGTATTCATTGACCTAGAAAAAACCTATGACAGTGTTCCGCGTCAACGATTTTGGGAAAGACTGCGACTTAGAAGGGTACCAGAGAGGTATATCAAAATAATCAAGGATATGTATGACCGGGCGTATGTGCGAGCACCAGTCGGAGGCAGAGACTTTTTCCCGGTGGAAGTGGGACTCCACCAAGGATCGCCATTGAGCACATTTCTCTTCACAATAGTGTCGGATGAGATGACCAAGTCTATACAAAAGCCAGTCCCGCGGTGCATTATCTTTGCGAATGATATTGTTTTAATATCAGGATCTAAAATGGTGCTTAACGAGAGGTTAGAACAGTAAAGAGCAGCACTAGAGCGTAGAGGATTAATGATAAGTTGCTCTAAGACGGAGTACATGCATTGTAACTTTAGTGGTGAGGCTGAAGAGGACACCCAAATCAGTATCCGGGGTATGGTGATCCTACAGACGTCTAGGTTTAAATACCTGGGCTCGTACGTACAAGAGGACGGAGAGATACACAGTGATGAAGCCCATCGTGTTCAAGCAGGATGGTGCAAGTGGAGAGCAGCATCAGGGATTTTATATGATAAGATGTTTCCAACAAAACTAAAGGGAAAACTATACAGAGTGTCAGTACGTCCAGTTATGTTATACGGAACAGACTGCTGGGCCATAAAGAAATC
>BJCN01130285.1:0-10555 GCA_018326445.1 Flaveria brownii
ACGGAACTCTTATTAACTATTGATTATACTAATCTATGATTAAGATTAAAAATGTAATATTGTAAATGAGTATATCAAATCAGTTTTGTACTTAAAACATTAAGGGTATATTTGTAAGAGACCATTAAGTTTTTTGGAAACCCCCAAAAATAAGGAAGCTCTTGTATCTTACTTTTTCTCTCACCTTCATTCGTAGATTTTATTAGCTGAGAAACCATTTACACATATATGCATTGGATCAAATTGCATAAATTCTATGCACCATATTATCAAATTATATAATTTTCATAAGTTACATATATATAAAATAACAGTCAGATTAAATTGGTGTCTATAACAAATCCATAACAAAAGTGTATATAAATCAAAATATACTATAACAGGTTACATATATGTCATTTTTGTGGAGGCTACATGAACCCAAGCAATATTCATATATGTGCAGGACCGGTTAAGGGATTACCAATACAATCAGTCTCTTACCGAGAAGAGTGTTAACTCACTTAACAGATCAAATAGAAAACCGGGTTTTATGAGAGACACTTAGAACGCAAGTAATTATTGAGACAAAAATAAGAACAAGAACAAGATAAGTATGATTTTCAAGAATGTTATATATTTCTCTCAAGTTCTATTACAAGTGTTACAAAGCATAAAATGAAATACAAGAACCTAAGATACTTTATACTACATCCTACAGCCGGCTATACTTTAAAAGCCAGCTGGAAACACTAATCTAGACAACAAGATCAATGCACAGTTAAAAGGCAGATTTCCTTTAGACATTGGACTATAAAATGCCATATCTCACATCCTATCTCTTACAAAAAGGATAGAAGGTACAAAGTAGAAAGTTACAGAATCCAGACCATAATCTACAGTTCACTAAAGCATGGAACTTTTGACAAACTTGCATACGTTGGTGAGTCTTTAGAGCGGCAACGGAAAGTTGGTCAGCTTTATGCAAAATTTGATCATAGAAAGCATGTCTTCTCTGTCTTCGTAAGAAAACAGTTTTTAGTCTTTTGGCTTCGGAAGACTTTGTCTTTGAAGCTTCGAAAGAATTCATCATGGATTTGGAAGATTCGATCTTTGGCTTCGGAAGATTTTACACTTGGAATATTTTTTATTAAGTGTGTAAAAATTCTGAAATAACTTCTATTCTGCACTTCATGCATGCATTCTGAAAGCTCTTTGGTTTCTTTAGTTGCATGAGCCTTTCAAGTATAATCTTACAATATGTAAATTGGTGTGCTTTAAAAGACATTTCTTAACATTATGGAGTTCACATACATGTAAGTTAGTGTATCAAATTTGCATGTATGTAATTAGATTTATACAATGAAACTGAAAATAATAACCGTAATTTTATTGATATAGCTATGATTTACATATACGTGATCAAGTATTCAACGTATCATTATGTAGAAGTAGACAAGTTTACATATACGTTTATATATACGTAAAAAAAAGCTTACATATAGGTTTACGTATACGTAAGTCTATATACATATAGGTAGGCGGTCCAACTTTATAATTTTTAAAAGTTTCAAAACTTTCTAAATAATTTGATTAAAATCATAAATCAAGAAAGAAACCAAATAGTATTATCCACAGGACAGTTTCACCTACGACATCATTTTCATCGTCATGGTCATCTTTAAAAAATGAAAAAAAACTATAATAAAACATATTAAGTGTGTGTTTTAGACTTGAAAAGATTACCCAAAACATGTATGACTTTGAGATTTTAATTATCACTTTTTTATAGTATTGAATTTTGTTTTCATCTTGAATCTTATGAAAAGAAGAATGATATGGATTTGGAACAAGGCCAAGCTAGGCCCAGTTCCAGGTATACCGAAAGTGGCTAAACGGACCAAGTGTTTAAAGATCCAATCCAACCAACGCTTCCTATCCAAGTTATTTATTTTCAAGTATTATTTGTCATTATTCCTTTCTTTTTGTGTGGGATTTTGTTTCTATCTTTTGTTTGGTTTTTTCCTATTTAAAGGGTTGTAATTCATGGTTGGATTGGTAGAGTTTAACAATAGAATTTTCTTGAAAAATTTTGATTCGTGTTTATCAGTTAGCCGATAATCTTGTCACCCTCACTGGTTTCTTGGTTGGCCAAGGATCGTCGCCGCTAGGTTCAACCTAGGAGGGGAGAGTTAGAGTTGAAAAGAGGATTTCTCACTTCTTTCTCTCATTCAAAACCGTGAACCTTCGAAGGAAGAGGCTGGGAGATATCAACCTCCATGCACAAAAGTGCATACATAGGATGTGTAAGCTCTAGGGGCTGGTCAGCCCTGAGAAAGCGACCACTCATATACAAATCCGTATCAAGTGGTATCAGCAGCTCGGGTTACTCAGGATGTCTGTGCAAGGGAGAGATCGTTGTCATGATCACCGTAGATTCACCGCCGGAGGCAACGGTCAAGAACAACGTGATTCTCGTGGCATTGCTGAGATTGAACGTCTCCAACAACGGGTTTGTGAGCTAGAACTTAATCAGTTTTATAGGGAAGACAATTCCGCCACTGAGTTGATTATATGGGACGATGAAGTCGATGGTTTTCATAATGTCTTTGGACGTCGCCACCATCATGAACAACCACAAACACCAACGCTAGATCCTATCAGAGCTTTGGGCATTCACACTGAAATTCCAGAGTTCGAAGGCTACATGCAACCAGATGATTTCATTGACTGGCTTCATATTGTGGAACGAATCTTCGACCTTCGGGATGCTCCCGATCATCTAAAGGTAAAAATAGTTGCTATTAAATTAAAAAAATATCCTTCGTTATGGTGGGAACATGTGCAGATCAAAGATCAAGGAAGGGAAAATCCAAAGTTGATTCATGGGATAAGATGAAGCGGTTGTTACGGGAAAAATTTTACCCGATAATCACCGCCAAAACGTTCGTTTGGATTACCAAAATTTACGGCAACAATCGTCATTCGTAGAAGAAGTTATTGCTGAATTCGAACGCCTGAGTATGTGTTGTGGCATTGGCGAAGATGAAGAACAGGTTATTGCTCGGTTTTTAGGTGTGCTCCCATCAAATATCTCGGATGTTGTTGAATTACAACAGTTTTGGTCATTTGCCGATGTTTGCCGATTATCTCATCACGTGGAAAAACAATTATTTACCAAGACTAAACTGAATCAAACAACAGAGTTCCAGCCATTGCACGAGCTCCTACTTCAACTCCATCATCTTCAAGGGGCGACCCAATCAAAGCCGACCCCATTCCCCCTCCGACGGCACTGTCCGGGTTAGGTACTAGTGCTTTATGTTGTTTTAGATGCTAAGGGATTTGCCACCTGAAATAGGATTGCCAAATAAGCACATCCTTGCTCTTATTGATGATTCTTAATCGATCTACGATACTGAAGACGAGGACGAGACAGAAATTGTTTACCCCGGTCGGGGTGGAATGCTTATTACCCGTCGGGTACTTAAATTGGCTTTAGCTAATCTAGAGGATGACACGGCTTGGATCCGAAATAATATTTTTCGCACTCAATGCCCGACCAAAGGGAAGATTTGCACCGTGATCATCGATAGCCGTAGTTATGAGAACATGGTGGCTACCACCATGGTGGAAAAATTGAATTTACCTATATAGAACCACCTAGAACCATACCAACTTACGTGGTTAAAAAAGACAATCTCATCAAGGTTACTCATCGGTGTCTCTTACAATTCTCTATTGGAAACAAGTACACGGATGAGATATGGTGTGGAGTTATACCCATGGACGCTTGCTATGTTCTTCTCGGGCGTCGATGATAATATGGACGACGTGTGAAATATGATGGCTTTCGTAACACGTATAAGTTTAAAACGGATTGCCTTAACATTATTCTTGCTCCATTAAACCCAAAAGATGATCTACCCAATTATGTTTTAGCATCAAAGGCTGAATTTATGGGCCTTTCTCATTCTGTACAACCAACAATTGTTTTTGGGTTGCTAATGGTTGAAGAAAACTCAACAACAGAACCTCCCCGTACGGCCATAGTCCCGTTACTTACCAACTTTGGGGACATTTTCCCTGATAATATTCCTGCGGGATTACCCGTGACCCGAGGAATCCAACATTGCATAGATTTCTTGCCAAGAGCTAGCATACCCAACAAACCAGCATACAAAATGAACCCGGAAGAATTTGCATAGTTAGATCGCCAAGTCTCCGAGCTCTTAACAAAGGGCTTGTCCGAGAAAGCATGAGTTTATGTGTTGTTCCCGCCTTACTAGTCCCAAAACCCAGGAGTGTGTTTCGTATGTGTATGGATAAAGGGCGTACCTGGTGCTGCAAAGAGCTCCCGCGTTTTCGCAGGGTCCAGGGAGGGTCCGTCCCATTTAAGGGAAGATGTACGCGGTCTTTCCCCCACATTTTTGTGGGGAGGCCGTTTCCACGGATCGAACCTGAGACGTTTTCCTATCTCACGTTTTGATGATCTTCTTGACCACTTACATGGAGCGTGTATTTCTTCAAAGATTGATTTACGGAGCGGCTACCCCCAAATCCGTATGCGTCCCGGGGACAAATGGAAGACCGCCTTTAAAACATGAGATGGGCTCTATGAATGGATGGTGACGCCTTTTGGATTATCTAATGCTCCAAGCACTTTCATGAGGTTGATGAACCATATTTTTAAACCGTTTATAGGTCGGTTTGTCGTTGTTTATTTCGATGATATCTTGGTATATAGTAACAGTGAAGCCGAACACATCCATCACCCTAGGGAGATTTTTACTGTCTTGCGGGAACAAAAGTTATATGCTAACCAAAAAAAGTGCCACTTCTTAACAAGTGAAGTTATCTTTTTTAGGTTATTTGATTTCGGGTCATGACATTTGCATGGATCTCAATAAGGTCTCTGCCATCACTACTTGGCCGACACCTGTCTTTACATGATGTTTGAAGTTTTCACGACCTTGCCTCTTTTTATAGATGTGTCATTCGAGGCTTCAGTACGATTGTCGCACTAATCACCGAGTGATTGAAAAGCAGTAAATTTATGTGGAGTAAGGTGGCACAAGAGCCCTTTGAAAGGCTTAAAGTAGCCGTGACCGAGGCTCCAGTGTTGACACTTCCAAGTTTTGATCACGTGTTTCAAGTTGAATGTGATGCTTCGGGTGTTGGAATTGGAGGAGTTCTAAGTCAGCGTAATAGGCCAATCGCCTTTTATAGTGAAAAGTTCAATGACACACGTCTACGATATAGCACTTATGATAAAGAGTTCTACGCCATTGTTAGAAGTCTCGAGTATTGGCGTCATTATCTTTTACCAGCCGAGTTTATTTTCTATTCCGACCATCAAGCTCTCAAATTTATTCATGGGCAAGAAAAGCTAAATCCGAGACATGAAAAGTGGGTTGAAACGCTTCAAGACTTTGCATTTGTTATTCACCATAAAGCAGGGACGACAAACACTGTAGCCGATGCACTTAGTTGACGACCCGCGTTGTTAACGTCCACCATTTTTCAGGTTTCCGGCTTTGCTCCTTTTACTCATTTATATCAAGATGACCCCAATTTTAAAGACATATGGGTTAGATGTTGCAACGGAGTTTTTCATGATTTTATAAAAAGGGACGGTCTTTTCTTCAAGGGACGTCGCCTTTGTGTTCCTTTTTCTTCCTCTTGTGAGGCTATTGTATTAGAATGTCATGAAGGTGCTCTTGCAGGTTATTTTGGAAAAGCAAAGATTGTTGCTTTAGTGGCAGACCATTTTTTAGCCTCATTTATATAAGGATGTACAAAAGATTATTAACCGTTCTCGTATATGCCATATTACCAAGACTCATCACACTAATTAGGGCTTATACACTCCGTTACCTACCCCTGGCAGTTCGTGGGAAGATATTAGCATTGACTTTGTTTTCGGGTTACCAGTAACATAACGTAAGAGGGATTCCATTATGGTCGTCGTTGACCGCTTTTCAAAGATGGCTCATTTCATTCCGTGCTCCAAAACATTCGATGCATCTCAAGTAGATCAGTTGGATTTTGATGAAATAGTACGCCTTCATGGCGTTCCCAGGTCAATTACATCCGACCGTGATGCCAAATTTGTTAGCCATTTTTGGCGTACCTTGTGGAAACGTTTGGGTGCCAAACTTAATTTTAGAAGCTCGTATCACCCGCAAACGGATTGTCAAACCAAAGTCATAAATCGGAGCCTTTGTAATCTTCTTCATTGTTTGGTTCATGACAAACCTAAACAGTGGGACTTAACTTTACCTTAAGCCGAGTTTGCTTACAATCGTTCGAATCATAGTTCCACGGGGCGGAGCTTATTTTTATTGTTTATGGACGTAACCCCTTTACTCCGCTTGTTTTGGCTCCCATGTTGATTGACGGTCCGATTAGCGCCGAAGGGGATGAGCCAAAAAAAATAAAGGAAGTGCATGAGCAAGTGAGGCAACAGATTATTCAACATAACATTCAATATCAGTCCCGTGCCAACAAACATCGAAAGAAGGTAGTATTTGAAGAAGGTGATCTTGTGTGGATATATTTGAGACGTGATCGTTTTCCTCAGGGCCGTTATGGAAAGCTTCATCCAGGTGCTGACGATCCATTTCATATTTTAAGAAAAATTAATGATAATGCATACAAGGTGGATTTATCGGGTCATTATGGCGTTTCTGCTGCCTTCAATGTCACGGATCCTTCCCCTTATACTCCCGTAGACGATTTGGATGACTTGGGGATGAGTTGGTTTTTGGAAGGGGAGGATGATACGGATTTGGAACAAGACCAAGCTGGGCTCAGTTTCAGGTCTACCAAAAGTGGCTAAACGGACCAAATGTTTAAAGATCCAATCCAACCAAAGCTTCCTATCCAAGTTATTTATTTTCAAGTATTATTTGTCAGTATCGTTTTCTTTGTGTGTGGGATTTTGTTTTTATCTTATGTTTTGTTTTTTCCTATTTAAAGGGTTGTAATTCATGGTTGGATTGGTAGAGTTTAATAACAAAATTTACTTGAAACATTTTGTTTCGTGTTTATCAGTTGGTCGACAATCTTGTCACCGTTGTTGGTTTCTTGGTTGGCCAAGGATTGTTGCCGCTAGGTTTAGCCTAGGAGGCACTCATATACAAATCCGTATCAAAGAACACATAATATTTCAATCTTAATTTTCTACCAAGGGACTTGAGTTTGTTGGTCATTAGTGAAATCATCAGGTATAAGACTAAACAAAAATTAAACATAAAAAATCAATACTTGATTATAGGAGGTATCCCAAACATCAAAACTGAAACCCTTTACACCATCATCATCATCTTCATCAACGCCAACATCTTCATCGTCATCGTCATCGTCATTCACCTTTAGTTCATCATCATCATCATCATTTTCATCTTCTAACTGTGTGCGACTTCGTCATTCTCATCATCGTAATTTCTAATCTTGTAGTCGTGCGCAACTGATTTCAATCGTTTTCTATTGGAAGGTGAGAATTTGATGGGATCATAATTTAGACAATTGATTTTGTTTAAAGGTGAAGATTCGATGTAAATGAATCCCAAATCCTTTGGGATTGTAATATAGTCAAATTATATTTTGAAAAACTACCTTAGTTAAAGGAGTTAAAAATGGAAAAACAACTATTAAATAAATATAAAATTACCTTATTACCTTTTAAAATAAACTAAATAATAATAAAAACTATATTAATCAATGGCTAGCATGAGTTCTTGCGATCTTTAGAAGTTCTAAAAGATCCTGACCCTATATATATGTATATGTATATGTATACACATGTATAATGAAAAGTTTTCTATACAAATTGATAATTTTGTGTAAAGTGTACGGAGTTATCACACAAGAAAAAACATTATAGATGGAATTATAACGCAAGTGTTATAATTAGTCACAGTTAAGAATGTGTTGGATAGTTATAATTATAACGAAGTTTTCCCACAGTGGGCTTTCTCATAGTCTTGAAGATGTCGGGCTTCATATGTCCTATTTCTAGAACATTACCTGTTCCCCTTAACTATGAGCCCAGTTTACAGTTAAGAATATGTTGGACATATCTAGGGAACATATAATATTCTAAGAAGTCCAAGTTAACAAGTTAATTAGTATAAACAAACTGATAATACCTGAACTTGACCCCCTAAACCATCTTATGGACTATGTAGGAAAGGTCTTTAGTAATTTGGTCCCATCATTTATGCTTTTTAGATAAAGAGTGGATGACCACATGGAGGAAGTACTTCCACTAGAAAGAGACCTTTCCTTTCTTGAAGATTCTTACAAAGTGATCACCTTCATAGCCCATCTGCCAGAAGGAGTGGTTAATAGTAGACTTTGGGAAGGACAAATCACCTTCTACATCATCCAGCCTAAGTGTGTGTTTATGGAGCCTGGAATGATGAAGATTGTCCTCCGCTGCACTATGGCAGACAGTGCCTTCTCCCCATCCATGGTTACCACATAGCAGGTTCTCCAAAACTCCCATAGTTGATCCTCATAAAGTGAAGGATCTATGGTAAGGGAGGTGAAGTATTTTGAATTGAAATAATTTTCAAATCAAAATATACAGGGATCTTTCTCAGAGTTCAACAGAGCAACCTGATTATGTTTTCTGTGTAAGTGCATGGAAAAATCTGGTTGGTTTCTTTGATTATGGTAGGCCATATTTGAGGTAGCCTTGTGGTGAAGGAAGATAAGAACAAGGTCGTTTTTTGGGTGAATTTAGGTTAGAGAATTTTTTCAGATGAAGAGGGGTAGTGAAAGAGGGGGAACCGTTGATGTATATAAATAAAATGGATTGGAAACAAAGTTAATATAAAATGATAAACTTTGAAATCCAGATGCCGGTCCCACCTCTGAAAAAGGTGCCCAAAAGGTAGTTTTCTTGAAAGTCGAAAATCTTCCGAAGATAATTTGTCTTTGGAAATTTTATAAAAACTTTCGAAGGCAATTTGACTTCGGAAGATATTCCTGAGCTTTATGGAAATTTGCTTCAGAAGAAAAATACTTATAGTATATTTACTTCTGAGACATATTTGGTTTCGGAAGAGATTAAAACTTAGAAGTTTTATTCATAAGAAAATGAATCTTTCGAGGCTTAATTGCTTTGGGAAGAAAATTGTCATTCAAAAACATATATGTACTTAGAATAATATTTAAGCTTCGGAAGATATATCAAATTTTCTTCTGAAGGTAAATTTATTATAAGTAGTTTATCTGATTTGAAGATTTAGTGTTCTTTTGAAGACAACTTAATGTCTTCCAATAGAAAATATGTTTAAAATTTCAAAAATTCTTAGGATTCTCATTTGGGAAGTTTTCTTCCAAAGTAAACTAGGCTTATATAGGTGATAATATAGACAACTTAGGACACACATGTTTTAGAAATGGTCTTGAGTTAAGTTTTAAGAAAATCTCTTCAAAGTTAATCATTCTAATAGCTGATACAAGATATTTAAATCTTTATTCATCAAAACAAATTATGAACAGATCAACATATTATTCATTTGCATTAACTTTAACTAGTTTTATCAATCCCTTTTCAAAATTATCTCTAATTAAATGATACCTTGTCACACCCCGAAAATCATAGCGGAAAGTCACGTGACGTGGTGATATCAAAAGTTGGAAATTACTCCAACGATTATAGTCTAACTTTAACGATTAAGTAGTTGACTACCAGTAAACAAGTTTTTACATACTTTGAAAAATGAAATAAAGTGAAATTCATACTTAGTGACTACAATTTGTTTAGTTATTGAAATGACAAGTTTCACATAAAATTTCATAATCAAGTAGACAATGGACACATTCGACCCTCCAAAGACACATTCCATTATTTCCCAACAGAGCATATCTATAACCCCGAAAAGCATGAAAAATAACTGGTCAACATAAAGTTGGTGAGCATCCGGGTTCTAAAACTTACAATTATTTGGTTTTCAAACATGATATGATGTACACGAGATATAATATACTCAACATAGACTAGCTAGGTACCATGATTAATTTAGGTCATAAGTCCATAATCAAGCCAAGAAACAAGTCGTTGTCCCACAACAGTCCAAACATCCAAACATATAAACTCCCACGCTACAACCTGACCAGTGTGACTGGTCATGAGAGCGGGCCCTTCTAACCAGATAGATCTACTAATATAGTCTGTGGCCTTCCCGAGGTCAATGATTATGGGGGATTTAGGGGCTCAACAGTATACACTTATACCATTGACCCAACTTATACCTTCATAACATATATTAATCCTGTTTTACCACTCATATATAAAAATCAATCATGCTTTTCCCTCAAAACAGTTCAAATAAAACAATATTTAAAATGAGGCCGAAAAACTCACCTTCATATTGTTGGAGCATATATTGTCATATATAGTGTGTCCGTCGCTTGACGAATAGTCTAGGCTTAATGTATTACACCGATATGTTGTAAACACATGAAACTGGGTCATTCGCAGGAGCATATGCGAATGAGACTCAATCGTACGACTGAGCCATGCTAATGGACCAGTCGTGCGACTGAGAGATGCGATTGG
>BJCN01130294.1:1424-17785 GCA_018326445.1 Flaveria brownii
TTCTAGCATTTGCCGCCTCCAAAGACTTCTAGGTGTTTCAAATAGATGCCAAAAGTGCATTCCTTTATGGTGAGATTGATAAAGAAGTTTATGTCTGCCAACCTCCAGGCTTTGAAGATTCCAAGTATCCAGATCATGTATGCAAACTTGATAAAGTCCTTTATGGTTTTCATCAAGCTATAAGGAAATGGTATGAGACCCTCTTTACCTTTCTAAAAAAGTATACATTAGAGGATCTATAGATAAAACTATCTTAATTAAGAAAGTTGATTTAGATATCATTTTGGTACAAGTATATATGGATGATATCATATATGGGTCTACAAATGAGAGCTTGTGAAAGGCCTTTGAATGTCTTATGAAGTTGAAGTTTGAGATGAGTTAAATAGGAGAACTTACTTTCTTTCTAGGACTGCAAGTGAAACAAACCTCTGTGGTATTTCCATAAATCAATCTAAGTATGTTCAAGACATATTATTAAGATTCCATGCTACTTATGCTAAGGCTGTATAAACCCCCATGTCTAATCATGTTCATTAACTCCTGATCTTAAGGGGGAATAGTTGATCAGCAGCAGTATAGAGCTATCATTGGATCTCTCATGTATCTCATAGCCAACAGACCCGATATCATGTTTGCCACATGCTTGTGTTCAAGATTTCAAGATGCTCCAAAAGTGTCACCTCTAATGGATGCCAAGATAATTTTAAAGTATCTTAAAGGGAACCTAAGTTGGGATTATGATACCTTAAGAGTGCTAACTTTAATCTCTATGGATATACAAATATTGACTATGGGATGCAACATCAACAAGAAGTCCACCTCAAGAGTATGTCAATTTCTAGGGAGAAGATTGGTCTCATGTAAATGCAAGAAGCAAACTTGTGTGTCTACATCAACTACTGAAGCAGAGTCAATTGTTGCATCTAGCTATTGTGCTCAGGTGTTGTGGATTCAAACTCAGTTTAAAGATTATTGAGTAACCTTCATGAACACTCCAATTCACATTGACAACATAGTGCCATCTCAATCACCAATAATCTAGTTCAACATTCAAAGATAAAACACATTGACATCAGATATCATTTCATTAGAGATTATGCAAAAAGTAAAATATTAAATTAGTTAAAGTCCTACAAATGAACAATTTGCAAATCTTTCACAAAAGCTTTTAATGAACAAGATTTAAATATCTTGTATTTGCTATTGGGATGATGAACTTTGAATTATTAAATGATTTACATAATGATATCCTATAAAAATTGTAAAAAATTCCTTGTTGATAACTAAAATGGGTAAAACTGGGTATCTAACGAATATCACAAATTGGCATATAAATGGGTAAAACTAGGCATCTGTCGAATGGGGCAATTCGACAGATAGGATGGTTTCGGCACATGCCTTTTAAAAGGATTTGATAGGTCCCACTTTTATCTCCCTATACGTAGTGGCACGAGAGTAGTTTACTTGAATAGACTGTTCCGTCATCATACGATGTCAGATTTACAATTACGGTCATAAAAAAATTTAAAGTAACACTATTATATATTATCCAAAACTGTTAAATCTAAGTTTTTCCCACCATTATTATCTTTAAGATTCGTCTAAAAGCAAACCCTCTCAAAACCCTTCAATCTCTTAAACCCTATCAACAATCAGAAATCTTTTTGTGGCTACTCAAACCTATAATTCAGACCGAATTACAACATCATCGTATCACTTCAACCCATTGGTGATCCCGTCAATGTTTCTAGTTCTTCAATTTTTAAACACTAGCAATTATGCTTTTGCAATCTCTATGGACCCACGGGTGATTTGTGAGACACACATTCGGGAATTCTGGAATACATGTTCCATTCAAAGGGAACATGGAACAAAGGTTCTCATCGCGATGGTGCAAGGGTTGAAATCATTGTTTCCTATGTAAAACTTCGACAACATCTGAAGTTGAATGATGCAAACGGTCAACCTTCTTTCTCTAAAGAAGTGGTGAGTGGCACTTTCAAAGATATGGGATATGAAGGACTCCTCCTGACATCCACATCCTCTAAATCACTAATATATCACAATTGGAGAATCATCGTTCATATCTTTTTACACTACTTGTAAAACAAGTCGGGACGATGGGATCAAGTATCATTGGATATAGCAGGGGCTATCCATGGTCTTGTCAAACAAAAGAGTTATGATTTTTCAAACTTCATTTTTCAAAACCTTTGTAAAAATGTAACTACTGCTGCTAAATTTAAGGTTTTTAATGTACCCTAGATTCATTCAATTGATTTTACAAGAATAATTGGATGATAAACTTAAAATTAAAGGAGTTGTTGATGCCTTGGGAACTTTAGACAAAGCTATTTTCTCAAAGTTCAAGGCTACTCCAAAATCTTTTTCTAGAAAGTTCACTCCCCTGTTCGCACACATGCTTGAGGTCACTAAGGCTCAGGGTGGCAACATGGCAACACCTACCATTGCTGATGCCACACCCTCTACTTTAAAGCCTAAAGCACATAAACAAAAGCAAATCCCTGCATCTTCTACTGAAAAGATGCAGGCCCCCAAATCACCTTCTCCCAAAAAGGCAAGACTGGAAACAATGGTCATAGTCAAGTCAAAGGTGTTAGCCACACCAAAACAATGCTCAAAGAAGAAGGTTTTTTATTTCTTCTTCTGAATAGACCCAAACCCAATCTGTTATCCCTCAATTAAAGTCCCAATAATCTATTGAGCAACTAAAAAGGGATACCCACGTTGCTTAGACAACTTCCTAGGATGAAGATGTTCATATTGTAATTCAGCATGACCCACTATCTTCCCTTTCCCATACACTATAGACAATAGAGATTGGTGTATTTGTAGAAGCATCTGACTCACATCCTTTATCCCAATAGCTTGATCCTAGGAAGGAAATAATCAATATGGAAAAGGTTGTCTCTACTTCTGATCCATCAATTGATTAGCAGGAGAGGAATTCAGGGCGCCAAGAAACGACATCTAGTGGTGAGAGTGATGAGACTCAACCAAGGACCTCATCGCCCAAGGATTCCATAACTTTGGATGAGGGAAGTCTGGAACAAATACATGAATTGACGCCCTATAGCCTTGAGCTTGCTCAAAAACTGAATGTCTTACAAGCTGAAAATGCAAGGCTTCAAGGTTATGCTGAACGGGCCACAGTTCTCAAATTTGAAAACTGTTTACTGAAGTCTTCAGCAGAAAGAGTCTCTGAGGTGGAAGCTCAACTCAGGACTCTCCAACAACAAGCTACAAGAGTTACTTCTTTAGAACCACAACTTACAACTCTTCAGCAATCTGTAGCAAGAGCTATGGATCTTGAACACAAAGTTGAACAACTTTAAGAGAACATTGACCTTTAACAATCTATCATACTTAGTCTTCAACTCTTATCACCACAAGAACCTTTGGATGTGCCTTTCTCTACCCACTTAGTGTCATCTGGAATCTCATATATGCTACCAAAAAATAGGAAGATGAGCCAAAGAAGTTGAAGACATTCTCCAGGGATTGGCTGACCAATTGTACAAGCTACATAACCAATCTCTTTCTTTTCCAAATGGACTGGCCAATATGAGCCTTTATCAAAAGCTAAAGTCAAAATGAATAAGCTTCTAGATAGTTATTGCTATGATAGCTTAGAAGAGAAATAGATAGAAGCTAGGAGGGTGATGAGGATGATGAACCAAAAGTTTCAATTTGGGAAGAGGAGAATGACAATGATGAAAAGATCCAACACTTCTTCCTTGCTATCTCTCTCTCTCTCTCTCTCAAAAGAAAGAGATCTGATGTGGAATCATCAAAGAGAGATTTGAGCTTGTGATAGGACTCGAAGCCTCTCCCAAGACATCTACTGAAGAAGAAGCACCACTACTAAAAGTGCTATTGGAAGATGTAGAAGTGCTTAGCAACTTAGCTACTGATAAACCTATCAAAAGTACCAGAGAAAAGGATTTTTCAGCAGATGAATCCTCACACAGAATGGTGGTTTACATAAGAGGTATCCAGACTATGGAAGATGACATGGAAAAGAATGGGTTAACTCTTGAAGCTAAACCAACCCAACATCATAAACAACAAAAGGACACATCTGAGTCTGAACTCAGAAAATTAGCTGAGGTGATATTTGTTCAACCAGTTGTTGAAGCTGAAACCCAAGTTAACTCTAAGGTGAATGTGGAAACAGATGACCCAGAAGACACTAAGGATGCTGAGAGAGCTCAGACAACTACCAATGATCCTAAGGCAGCTGGTGAGGCATAAGGTGTAACTACTAGACCTTCAATAGTAGATCTACTACAATCTCTATCTCTAACAAAGGTAAGAGACCTATGGCTGCTCAAGAAGAAGTTAAGATACAATCACAAAAAATGAAAGCCAAATTTCTGATGACTAAGAAGGTGGAGTTATTCCTACTCTGATGACTAAGAAATTATGGAACTATAGGCAGGCAAAGCTCAAGAATCTTCTATTAAGAAGAACATCATTACCTTGATAAAAATGCAAAAGAATCCAGAGCTGCAAGAACTGTAATAACTGCAATGAAAGAATTCAACCTTGGTGGTGAATTAATAGAACACCATCAAAATCTCCACCTAAACCAAAAGCCAAAGTTGTCAAAGGGGTGCCATTTAACTTATACAGGCCATCTACCAAAAGCACTCAAAGGACAACCGCTCAGCGAGCTCCAATAACCATAACTACTAAATCCAAAACCATGGCCTCCACTTAGAAGAGAGAAAAAAATCAAGAAAAAATATCTTCTAGCAGCTTAACATGAATTGAAAGAATTCAACTTTAATGTGGTCATGGAGTGGAGCAATGCTAAGATTAAATCCAAGCTAATAGCTGCAACTCATGCTGAGATATAGAAATCAGCTAAGTTGGCTAGAAGAAAAAGGGTCGAGTCAGAAAGAAAGCAGGTAGAAAAGGTTCAATAAGAGTTCAGGGATAAGCAACAAATGAAGATGTTCTTCAAGTACTATGGTTTCTCTTGTAAACAAGTAGGACCAATGAGTATGTCAACTCTTGAATCAGATTATTAGAGTAATCAGACAAAAGGTTATAGTTGAAGAGCTCCCAAAGTTTGAAGAAATTAAGGAGCAATAGGAAAGACAACATGCTAGAACAAAGAAAACTACTCAAAGGTCTTCCCATTTACCGAGTGAACCTCCAGCATACCCTGACTCTAAATCAACAACTTCTGATGACAATCAATCCATCTACTTAATCCTTGAAAAAAGATGATAGCACCTAAAAGAGTTGTAAAGACAAGGATTGTTAACCTAGAAGTAAAGGAGAAGATAATCAAAGGAACAAAGGTCTTGGCTGTTGAGTACATCTCTCAAATAAAGAAAATTGTTGTTAAGAGGGAAAATAGAAAAATCATATACTATGATCATGAAAATAAGGTACTTGATCTGCCTCTTGACATTCTAGAGCAAATTGTTAAATACTTCAACATCTTTGGATATAAGAATAATAAATCCAAAGTGTTGCTATACAAAGTATGTCCTTAATCAAAGTTGGTGCTATTGAAGAGATTCCAAAAACTCCACTATCAGCCTATTATCTAATAGTGGAGTGAGAATATTATCATAAGAAGAATACCTACTTCATAACCAGATCTGTAGCTGGAAGAATAGCTTACTCAAGGAATGAACCAGTATGCTTTAATAGATTTAAGATAGCTGACTTAACTAGACCGAGACTAAGGAATCCAAGCAATGATTCTGAGGCAAGGGAAGTGGAAAAATAACTTACGAGGATTTACAAATCTCATTTAGAAAGATCAAGGCATGCTTTAGAACAAGAAAAAGTAAACTAGAGTTTGAAGCTAGTGGGACCACTCCATCTACCAAACCTGCCCCTGACAGTCAACCACAATCACCTTCTACTACTTCTCAACCTGCTCAAACTATTGAGCATGGTTCTCCATCTATCCTAACAAGCTCCTGAAATAGCTTAATCCACTTCCCAAAGTCGATCTGATGATTCAATGGATAAAGTGATCATCACCACTATTGGTAAAAAATAAGATATGGCTTAGATCATCCATAGCAAGAAGAAGAACTCTCAGAATCTGAGAAAGAGGAAGAATTGAAAGGTGATGGTACAATCATTATTGGATGGGTGTATGACTTGAAAGTAGAGAGGTTTTTTATTGAAAGAAAGAATAAGTCAAAATCCTTCTTTCTATCTAAGCTGCAAGTTTTAAGTCTCAGCCTTGAAGACTTAAAGAGGATTTTTAATTTAATCTCAAAATATGAACGCATTCATAGATGCCATTCTAAGAATAAAATTTGAATACACGGTTGAACAAGGGTAAGACAAAGAAGAAGATGTTTTGCATGTGACTCTTTTAAACATTTATGACCCAATTACACCTTGGAGTTACAATTCTTCAACTAATAATTTTTGTCTAACAAATGCTAGTCGCAAAAAAGTTAAAGTCAAAGAATATGATCTCTTCAGAATATCTTGGCATAAAATGAAAGACTTGGTCAATCTACCTCTTGAAAACCCCTCAAGAGACAAACGAGGATACATGTATAAACTACTGCTAATCAAGATGCTAGAGGGGTGAAGATAGAACTTTGATACCATCATCCTAGGGGGAATTTATTGATATATGAAGAGGATGAAGCTACCAAAATCTTAAGAATTCATCACTGACTACCAACTGCCAATTTCTGTCAAGTGCTGAAACAATCATTGAATCACATATGCTAAATGATTCTCGATAGCATATGTTGAACAACTGCCGATCAACATTTTATAGATGGGCTACTGATTGATTACTGCTGATCAGCACCGAACTATATGAGCTGTTGATCAACTGCTACACTGAAAAAGACTGTCTATATCGACGGATGCTATGTTTCACCTTTTGGAGACAACATGGTACTAAAGCTGCCTAACTTTGATATGTAGATTGTCTGTTTTTCCGTACATTCTGAACATAGAATAATGTATTCATATTGTTTAGATTTCATAGTATGAAGTCCTTACACTTGTATATTATAGGCAAGTTTTGTCAAACCACTTGGTTTATCCGTCGATTGTATCATTTGTACTCTAAAGATTAATCAAGTGAGTACTTTAAAAGAACAACTTATGTATTTATCTTCACTCAAAGTATTTGTGTTTTGTTAGTAAGTTATAACTTAGATTTTATATTTGTTAACTTTTGAGCAGACATAAAAGTCTTGTTAATCTATAACCCCAATCCAATAAAGTTGTATTTGGCCCAAAGTATGCTCTTAAAGTCTGCACCACCTCACCTGCAAATCCTGTGAGTCGGTGAATTCTTGTGCCTAGGTTCCTCTTTATTTCTTCATCTAGATGCAAAAAAATGTCCATACATAATTTCTAAACTACTCCCACTATCTACATATATTCTACGTAGCTGATGAGCTGTAATGACAGTCGAGATTGTGAGGTGGTCATCGGCAAAATTTCTGCCATGGATAGGAGGAAATGAGATTTCTTGGGCCATCCAAGGTTCCACGTGGTCGGAAGGAAACTTGACTCTGTAGCTTACCAGTTGTATCATAAATATTTCTTTCATTTTGTCCTCCGGTTGTAGTGTCTTTTTGAGCTCTCTTAGTAGGTGTGTAAGCTTCCTAGTTTTGATAGTAAGTTCAATCTGTCATTCCAGCTAGAATCAATCATCCGTTACATGCACAATTTCTTTATAGAACTTATAATACTTGCTCATGTCTCTCTTCACCCTTGGTTTTTGTGGGGGTGGCTTGGTGAAGTTAAAATTATCTATGGCTAAGATATCACTTGGAGTTTTGGTTAAGGGTGGAAGAGTCGCATTGGGATCTTGTAGGCTTCTAGTTGGTGATGTGAAATGAGGCTGAAAAGGGGGTTTCATTGAGGGAAACACAGTTGGAAACATGGCTTCTCCCAAGCCCTTGACCCTCCTAGCCTCTTCTGTGATCTTCATGTAGGGGCATGAGTTTCTTTGGAGTTCTTTCTTTCATTTGTTCTCATACTCTCTTTCCTCGAACGAATGCCTTTGCTTGTTCTAACATCTCTTCTATTAACCTTCGGAGGTTTTCATGAAACCTTTTGACTAGTTGGCTATTTCTTACATTTAGAGTGAATGAAACCTTTGCTCGTTCTTCCTACTGTTGTTCCTTCTTGATTTGTTATCATTTTCGCTTTACCCTTTTTCTTTGGCCGATTTGTATCGTCATAACGACCATCTCCTTCTTTTTCATGGTTTCCCTCTTCTAGGTCTCTTCATATTCCAGGCGTGTTTGGATTTCCTTCAAACGACGTTTCTTCTATTCTTATTGTAGTAGGGAAAGGATTTGTTCTTGGTTTTTGTTGGTAAATTTTAGAGTGATGACATCGCTTGGTTGTTATCTCCTCCTAGAGTGGTATTTGCGTCACCTAGGGTAGAGGTAGTGATTCTTTGGTTTTTAGTGGCGTTGATGTTTTCGTGGTATGGGGTTTTTTGGCCCGAATCCATGGTGGTTGCTTTTGGGTTTTTCAGCAAAAGCACGGATGATGCCAAATATTGCTATATGAATCTTAATCAAGGGATTAAGGTTAAGGAGTGGTGTAGGAGTGAGGTTATCACTAGGAGTCATGCTGAGGTTTGGCTTGGGCTTAGACTAGAGCTTATATCTGCAAAACAAAAATACTTTGAGCCTCGCCATGGAAGAAAGGGTTTCTCCCATTGACCACACTCCGGTGTGAGAATAATTACGTGTATGAGACATAAGGAATTTTTGAGGGGAATATAAGAGTTTTAGAGTTAGAGAGTGGAAAAAAGTTGTTGTTACCTGTCGAATGGGTGTGGTATATATAGTGATTACTGCTCCAAGGGAGTTGAGACTTGGTTCTATTTTAGGCGACCTGTAGTCAACTTTCCCGATCTGAACTCTCTCAATCATAGGGTTCTATACCTTTTTAATACAAAGGGTTTCTGACATAACATTAATGTCTTTTATCTTTATAGTTGACTTAGATATTCTAGCATTCGACTGTGGCCTTCTCTTATGCCCTTGTTCGATTCAGACCTCGACTTTATATGTTTTGTTGTCTTGTGCTGAGTTCATATTCCTTTGCAACCAATGGGAACTTTCTTTACTTAGATATTTTCTTTAATTCTATAAATTTCCTAAGGGCCGGTTTGGTTCACGAAATTCTCAAGGATTGGAATTGGAAAGTTTTTCATTCAAAATAATGTTTGATTGGAACATTTGGAATCAAAATTGAAAAACTTTCTCTCACTCAATGGAATTCAACAATCCTTCTCATATGTGATGGAATGTAAAACATTCTACAAGAATTTTCAAACATTACTAATATGCCCTAATCATTCACAACCAAAATCAGCACATTCCATAAAGACTAAAATCAATATCTATCACTAAATCAAAATGAATCCAAATTGAAACCATCCAAAATGAAAACAAATTAAAACCATCCAAAATGAAACCAGATCAATGCCATAAAAAAATCAGCAGATTCAATTTCCTAATCATTGAAGAACAATGATGGAAGTTCCTGTAACCTTACACATTAACATTATCGATTTATTGATGAACATCAATTTAAACCAAACCTAGAAAATGAGCACAAACAAAGCTATTATAGTCAATTGAAGCCAAAGCTACAGGAAAAACGATGTAACCTTGAATCGCTTTGAAGCCATTGGAAAAATGATGGAATGTACAATCGATGAAACTTTCAATTGTCTTTGATTTCACAATCTTTCAATCGCCTTGTTACAGGAGTATTCGATTTTAGAGGGGTCTTGGTTTTGTTGTCATTGAACCAGATTTAATGGTGTTAATGGACAAACTTTGACTAGATTTGATGGTGTCAACTTCTTCACACTGAACCTAGGGTTCTGCGAAAAATGGATGTGTGGATTTGGAAGAGTTGGGGGCACTTATGTAATTTTAACTATTATAATTTTCAATTCCATTCATAGATTTGCAAACCAAACATAATGCATTTTTTGGTTGGAATGAATTCTAGTTCCTCTAAATTTCAATTCAAATTCCAATTCCAATTCCGCTGAAAAACATTCCGTGAGCCAAAGGGCCCGAAGTGTTGGACCTGAGTACTCCCTCCCATTCTGAGTCGCGGCTTGGGGTCGTGCTTCTTATGCCAACCTCGGCTGGGGGTGGATATGGGTTGTTCTTTGTGCTTTTATATTCGTACGAAGGACCCTTCGTGTTATTTTATTGCCTTTGTGAAATGCTAAGATTGAACCGCGTTTGGGGTATGCTTTTCCAGGCTGTGGTTTTATACCAGCCTGTTTGAAGGTGAGTAGCGGCTAGAGTATACCTCCCTGAAGCATGACATAGGCTACCTTTTCTCTATTTTTGCTTTCTTTTGACAATGATTGCGTCGGATTTGGGGTGGTACCCCCATGGGGCTGTTTGGGATTGCTTTTTTTCAACTTCTTTTGACTTTTGGAGGGGTGAAAAGACCAAAATACCCCTTCAAAAGTCAACAGAAGTTAAAATTTTTAACTTTTGGTGACTTTTGAAGGGGTATTTTGGTCTTTTCACCCTCTAAAAGTTAAAAGGAGATTATCCCAAACAGCCCCATATGTTACTCCGCACACCCCCACCCTCCATATAGTCGGTCATATACTCTTTTTAACACCTGACACACCCTCGCTAAACGCAACCCGAACCCAAAATCTCTAAATTCTCATCTGCGCCGGCGCCGCCGATGCACCGTCTCCTACATCTTATTCATCAGGTGAGCTGATTTATTGCATCATCCGTCTTATACTAAATACTAGCTATCGATTCATATAATGGAGTCATTTTTTCCATTTATTCCTCAAGTTCATCAATTGAACTAAAGTAAAAAAAACTTTGATTTCATTATAATGTTCGTATTTTGCAGTTCATTTTACTTTGTTGTCAGCATTTTCAATCTGAATTGCTCAGTATCCACTTCCCTTTGTTGTTCAGATTTGTATTTAGGCTTATGTTTCTGCAAAACACCTGCGTTTCTATTCATTTTTAGTAGTTATTGTCATTTACAGTCAAATTGATGGCGGAAGAAGCAGTGTTAGGGTTTCTGGAACATAACGAACAAATAAAAGATTCAGGTGAGTTTGCTGTGGAGAAAGGAATAAGTCATGAAGAGATTGTCAACGTCATTAAGAGTCTCAATGGCTTTCGATTCGTTGATGCTCAGGTCTTTTTCTTATCCCATTTATCGCAGATGATACAAAGGTTTACTATATAGCTGAATTTGTCAGTTTGGTATCTATAACTGACTAATTTCCATCCACACAGATGAATAGCGTCTATATTCTTATCATTTTACTTGTTATACCTCATAATACTGCAGTTTAAGATTGTTAAGTAGCTTGATTTATGGAAAACCTTACAGAAATCCTTCATGTGAAAACATGGATCTAGAATGTTTTAGATCGGCATACCGTATATAATACTTTGGAGTCATTAGAGAAAATTTGGTTTCATCCTAGATCTTCTTTTAGAGTTTTGAAAATAGAAGTTGCCATGAACCCACATGGGACATCCATGCATAGTGACTAATTAAATTATAGTAGGATAAAATTCTTAATCCTCTTTTCTAGCGAAGCTTCCCAACTAGTCGTTTGTACCGCTTTGGATCCTCCATCTTGCCATGGTTGTCAAAATCATAAGGCATTAGTCGGACGGTAGGGTATCGACTACCTATTAATTGGATTAATAGGGATTAATCGGAATGGAATTTTACATGTTTTTTCAAACTTATAGTATAAATATATACACAAAATTCCTTAAAATTAGATACAACATTTTTTAGTTTTGGGCAATTTTAACTATAATTATGACCGACCTTTTTTGATTCTTGCCGAGTTTTACCGATTTTCACCGCCTATCGATTTTATTGCCGATTTTCAAAATACAGTAAACCACTAGAAGCATACGAATAAGGTAACAATTGTGGTGGCTAGGTTCCTTGTGAAAGGCATAGGTATATAAGGATATGGTGCATCGGGTGGGTTATAAACATGTATATGTGATGTGGGCTAGTATCTAACAAAGGTGTACTATGGTAAAAGATGGAACTAAAGACATACCTAGGTCATTGTTTGGTTGTAAATCAAGCATCACTGCCGTGAATTAGGGTCATGGTTCGGTGGAACTGGCAAAGGTGTGGTAGTAAAAGGTGGAGTTGTGGACATATAGGGGTCCTGGTCGGCTGGTCCGATGGTGAACAAGCGTCTATGTTGTGTTGTATTGTGTTGTCAAGCATATGTGAAAAGTAACAATGAGGGCTCTGCATGTAGGCAAACTATAGCAACATGGTCTATGGTGTCCAAGAATTAAAGACTAAAGGACACAAGAATGATGGGAATGGTATGAAACTCAATATTAGAAGAACTGGAGTGAAAGACATGAAAAAGTAAGGACATGACTCATGAAAAGTGAAATCAATCCAAAAGTATCAGTGAAAGAAGGATTTCTAAAACTAATAGCCTTTTGGATGTATGAGTAACAAAGCGAGTCATAACATATGGATCAAGGTTTAAGTTTAGTGGCACTTAGAAGATAAAAGTTTTAGGTATGGGGAAAGGAGTTTCTTTAAGGAATATGTAAAAAAACAAGGTTTGACATACAAATGAGGGCATGTGGTTTATCAAGTAAACAAACAACACCCCTGAGTCGATAAGGGACATGAGAACGAAACATGATTGTGCGAGCAATATCCAACAAATGACGATTCTTGTGTTTAGCAACCTTGAAAAAGCGAGAAGCGCACCGAGGCGACATGGTATAAAATTGAGGCCCAAAGCACAAAGCGCAAAAGCGTAGGGATTTTCGTATGTAAAGCACTATGTATTAATATAATAGTTTACAATTAATTTCATATATTATTTACTACAATGTTGACTTTAGAAACAAAAAAGAAAAGAACAAAAACACATATTAGAAAAGTTAAGGGTTATCTTTACAAAACCTATAATTTCAAGGATGAAAAATATAATTTAATAAAAAAAAAGCCTTTTAACCTAAATCCTTTCTCAACCATGCCATATTTTAACCCTAAACCCTTTCACCTCTTAAACAACCACCATCTGCATATCTAATACCTACATCATCGCACATCTTCATCTTTATCGTCTCCATAATTTAGCGCATATATTCATCTCCATCATGGTAAGTTTCAGTTTCTTCTTATTCTTACATATATGAATTGATTTTTCAGCATAAAGCTTCGATTTCATCTCCCTGAACCGATTTTTAGCCCAAAAAACGAAGCTCTAAAGCAAGAAAAGCGGATAAAAGCACAAAAGCACGCGCTTTTTGTCACACTTGCGCCTAGTGTAACTGAAAGCCCATGGACCTGCGCCTGAGGTTGCGTCGCGCCTAGGCACGCCTGAGGCGTGCTTTTTAAAACTAAGTCATCAACATCATTTTGTTAAGGTCTATACACGCCTAAAGACTTGTAAACAATGCTATGCGTTTTTTATTATGTAGAAACATTATCAGTGTATATGGTTTTAATAGAGGTGTTGAATTGATTTTAACATAATCATGAAACTCATGGAAGTTGAACTAGCTTTGTTATGAGATTTGAGCTAGTAAACCCAAGTAGCACGAGAATAATCAACCGAGTACACAAAGTAGAATGTAAAACTCCACACAAAGTACCAACTCTAGTATACATTTTTGGGAGATACGGGGGTCGTGTATGCTTATCGAGTTGATAATGAAAATTAGGTTTTAGAAGGAACTTATTTGCCTCAGTAACCATTGCAAAGTGAAGGTCTAACAAAATTGTGCCTCCTAGATACTCATGGTTCAAAACTGGCTCCAATCATCTAGCTCGTCCCAGTTCCTGTGAGACATAATGAATAAAATATAAGGTTACAAAGCATTTACTATGGTTTAGTAATTTGAATTAATGAACAAAGGTTGTAAGGAAATTTAGGAACTAATAGGATAAAAGATGGGTCTATTTTTTCGAGTTAATAATGTATTCGACTCGATAAAAGGAGCTATAAATACATCAAACCAGTGACTGAGAAATATGATGTAAAATAGAAAGAATACCCTGATTCCAAGTCATGTGATGTGAGAATTAATCACCCACACCAAGTCTAGGCTAGAAGTAACTGAGTGTGCTAAGTTCGTTTATGGAATCAAGTAGCAATTGAATAGGAGTTAAGCGCTTGGATAAGCCTACTCCTAGGGTGAATATGCAAGTGCAAACAACATTCTTTCTATCTCCCATTACGTATATGAACTCCACAGAAGATTTGGAACAGGAAATCTAAATAGGAAGCAATAACAACAAAAACTTAACAATAACGCGAACTAAAGCATAAGAGCTTGATGGTGGTGGATGGAACAATCAATGAAGTGGTTGCATTTCTAAAACATAAACTAATGGTGACGTTGGAGGTTATGGTAAGCAATGGAGGGAGGCGATGATGACAGGGTTTTAGTTGCATTTAAACAACAATGGTGAACACAAAAAAACCTAGCAAATTTTGTTGACCTTGTCTCAAAGGAAAAAAAAAAGAGTTTTGCTGTATGAGGTGGCAAAGAAAAACAAGGACAGAAGTAGAGGAATTTACGATTTGTGTGATGCAAACAAAGTTGAGACTTGAGAAGAATCTATTGTCTCAAAGGAAAAAAAGAGTTTTGCTGTATGAGGTGGCAAAGAAAAACAAGGACAGAAGTAGAGGAATTTACGATTTGTGTGATGCAAACAAAGTTGAGACTTGAGAAGAATCTATTGTCTCAAAGGAAAAAAAGAGTTTTGCTGTATGAGGTGGCAAAGAAAAACAAGGACAGAAGTAGAGGAATTTACGATTTGTGTGATGCAAACAAAGTTGAGACTTGAGAAGAATCTATTGTCTCAAAGGAAAAAAAGAGTTTTGCTGTATGAGGTGGCAAAGAAAAACAAGGACAGAAGTAGAGGAATTTACGATTTGTGTGATGCAAACAAAGTTGAGAAGAATCTATTCTACCTTGAAGTAAAAAGTTGTGATACTTTCAAGAATTAGAAGAGAAGGCATGGTCAAAGTAGAAGATATATAGATCATAATTTTAATTTTTTGTGATGGTGATGATAGGATGCAGTAAGGTGAATCCGACCCTAAAAATGAAGTTTAACTGAACATGGAAAAGATCTTGTAGATTTACAAGGAGATGATATTTAGACATGAAAATGGTCCAAGAAATATAGTGAATCAACAACAGGTGTTACTCGGAATTCAAGACCAATGTGCTACAACATCAAGATTAAGGACAAGAACGTTAGAAAGTAATCTTGATGTTCAAGGGTGTATACGGGTAAACCAAGAAAAAAGAGGGTGGAATTAGTTCACATGTAGAAAATGTTAGTCAAGGTAAATATTAGGAAAATATTGAATGTTTTGGCTGTGAATGGGCTGTCATTCTAGCAGTTTTTAAGCTGTGGTTTCATAGTAATTAAGGTTGAGAGTATTATAAAAGAGGGTCATTGTATAGAGTTTAAGGTGTGTTCCTTTGTTCTTCATATTAATAAAAAGAGTCGTGGTAGTTCCCACAAAATACCGAGTATTATCTTTGTTATTCTGGGCCAATATTTTAAAAGAAAAATCATAAAGCATTAGTTTCAATTGCAAACACTGTTGTTCGATAGCTGTAATTCTCTGCTCGGAGAGGAATTTCAGAGTGTAATGATCTGCGCGAATGAAAAAATGATGCCCAAGAAGATAATGGCTCCATTTTTGAACAACTAGAACCAAGGCCAATAATTCACAGATGTAGGCTGATTTGAGACGATTAGATAAAAAAATCCTTGCTAAACTAAGCCATCAGATGGTTGTTTTAAATTAGAATAGCACCAACATCTTTAGACGAAGCATCACATTCAATAATAAAAGGTTGTGAAAGAAGCTAATGTGTCATCATTCCATAAAAACCGTCCGTTTTGATAAGGTTAGTTAAAGGGCGAGCAACGATCCCATAATGGTGCACGAATCGGCGGTATTTGCCTGTGAGATCGAGGAACTCGCGAACTTCTTTTACATTAGTTGGGATAGGCCAAGTAGTTACTGCTGCAATTTTTTCTTGGTTGACTTGCAACCCGTGGGAAGTAACATGCCCTAAAAACATCGCCTCTGCAGGATCGGTTTTGGTCTCTCAACACAAGTTTATCTCACAAACTCACTAAGTCTCACTCGGTTGATGAAGCAGGATCTCTAACTAAGTTGATAATAATATAATAAGTTAATGAACACAAGAATGGTTTTTAAGATACTTGTATATATTACTTCTCAACTCAGTATTACAAGACTCTTACAAGCATGGTTTGATGAGTTAAAATGAGAAACTATATATACTATT